>PVIR01018988.1:0-32580 GCA_004026965.1 Petromus typicus | reverse complement strand
AGAACATGAAAGTGACAGGTGTCACCTCCTGTGTGAGCTCAGCTCTCTCCCTGCCAGGTACGGTGGTGCCCAGGAAGAAGTAACTTCTCAGACAGATGGCCTCACTGCACCCAGCCCATGGTGTGTGGACTGGGGAAGGAGCTGGCTGGCTATGTGCCTGCCGTGTGCTGCTGGCCCTGGGTCCACTCTCCACACTCTCACCCTTGAGGATCTGGAGCACAGAGCAGGCCTGGCCAAGCCCTGAGGCCCCAGAGAAAGCCCAGCTTGGCCGACCCGAGCATGGCTCTGGCCAGGTGCCCGCGTCACCTCGGTCTGGAGCTCAAGGAGAAAAACCTGCGCTGTGGGCCGAATAGTTTGGCTGCCCATCTTGCAGCGGAAGCACATTCTGCATCCGTGTGACTGCAGATGAGCTGCGTCTGTCTCCCGGGCGCGGCTAACGGGTGCGCGGTCAAGCGGAACTGGCAGGGAAAGCGTCTCGGCGGCACTGTGAGGCCCGGCCTGGCACAGTGAACAAAGCCCAGCCTCAGGCTGCCGCTCTGCCCGGAACGTGCCTTCTTTCTCACTCTTCCTGTACCTGTCCAGCAGGTGACCGACGCCCGCCTCCCAGAGCACACTGGACAGGGCGGGGTGTCCTCAGCGCCCACCTTCAGGGACCCCCAGGCCTGGCTTGAGTCCCTCCCTCCACCCCCCAGAGTGGCCAGTGCTGAGCCACCTGTGGCCTTCTCTGCCCCAGACAGCACCGGGCTGCCCCTCAGCTTTTCAAGCTCAATCCCTTCCACCCTAGGTGGTACTGTCGCAGAGGAACGAGTCCTGCTGGACACAGCTGGCACAGAACAAGACAGCAAACTGCAGGGCCACCAGAGGGAGGCCACCTCGAGCAGCGGCTGCTCTGGGGACTCCACTCCAGGGACCAGTCGTCACCTGGGCCAGGGGCGGCCTTGAGTGCTCAACTCGAGAAATGTCATCTCTTCCTGCCAGTGGACCCGTGGGCCCCTCGGGCCAGCTGCGGTCCTGTGGCCTCTCAGCCAAAGGCAAAACTGAACTGAAAAGTAACCTCAGTGCAGGAGTACTGGGCAGCCCTAAAGAGCAAGCAGAAGGGGAGCCCGACAGCGTCCCTCGGGGCCGAGCCTTGAAGACGCTCTGCTCAGTGACAGCCCATTCCCCACAGGACAGATGTGCTGCGACTCTGCCTGTCTGAGTGCCGGGCTCACACCTACGGGAAGGGGCACAGAATGGCGAGGGCGGAGACTGTTTAATGGGGAGGAGGATCCTGAAGGGAGACAGGAAAGCTCTGGGGGTGACCGTGTTGAGAGCTGCAGCAGCGCGCTGTGCTCGGGGCTCAGGACGGGCTGAGAAAGGCAGCTAGGACCACGTCACATCTGAGCTGAGGCCCGCTGGGCCACGTGGACCGAGGTCGAGTCATGGATCAGCAGCTTACTTTTGATTAAGTTTCAGCATGTGAAATGCTTGGCAGGAATGAAAATCGAAGATGCTTTTTAAAATGTGAAGAATTAGAGAGGCTGCCCTGGGCTGGCTATTCCTGGAGACTGGAGTTAGTGAGACCCAGGGAGGAAGGAGGGCCGTGAGGAGGCAGCGCCAGCCTCTGTCCTCGCCTCCTCCAGGGTGCAGGGGAAGGAATTTCTTTCAAAGGTGCTGCCACTAGAAGAAAGGGAGGTTTTTTTGTTTCTGTTTTTGTTTTTTTGATACAGGGTCTCGCTTTGTGGTTCAGGCTAGCCCTGAGCTCAGCCTCAAACTCACATCACAGCAATCCTCCTGCCTCTGCCTCCCCAGTGCTGGGATTATAGGCGTAAGACACCACGCCCCGCACTGTGGTATGTGGTGCTGATTGCTGCTGGGCATGAGTCTCCACACCCAGTATTATATGTGGTTACCAGGGATCAAACCCAGGCCCTTGTGCTTGCAAGATAGGTGCCGGAACCACTGAGCTAAATCCCCGGCCCAAGAAAGGGAAGTTTTAAAAGCTGGTGAATTCTCTTTTTTTCATTTTTAGTAATCACTATTTTAGGGGCTGGGATTTAGCTTAGTGGTTCTGCTGTCTGCCTTGCAAGCGCAAGGTCCAGAGTTTGATCCCTGGTAGCCACATACCATAGTGCTGGGTGTGTTGGCTCACACCTATAATCCCAGCATTTGGGAGGCAGAGGCAGGAGGATTGCTGTGAGTTCGAGGATTACCTGGGCTACCCAGTGAGCTCAGGGCCAGCTGAATTACAAAGTAAGATTCTGTCTCAAAAAAAAAAAAAAAATCACTATTCTATTTATATTTTCTATATGAGTAAAATATACATTACACAAAAATTTTAACCGAGCTACTTTTAAATTTTAAATTTACTGGCGTTGAGGTTGCTTGATCATCATCTCTATTCCTAATTTTTGTTTGGGTCTGATATTTGTTTGTCTTGGCAGCACCTCCGACTGACCCCTGGCTTCTCTCCACGCTGGCCTTGAGTTTCGGTCCTCCTGCCTCACCCTCCCAGGGAGCTGGGATGACAGGTATCCCACAATACCTGGCTACTTCCAGAAGTTTTTGATGCCCTCAGACCTGTACTATGCGTTCTATAATTTACCACTTCCACCCGGTTGTCTGCCCGTTCCCTAGTCTGCAGTCCTCCGCTCTCCCGCCCACCGCAGTGACTTTGCCGCTTTTAGCGAGTTTAAGTCAGTGGGGCCCATGAAGCCTGTTTGTTCTGCCGCCCGACACGCACTCCATATGTTTTGGTGAAAGTCAGAGCTTCTTTCCTCAGCTGCAGCCCTGCACACTGACACCGCGTACGGCGCATCCACTTCATACAGGACGTAGGAGTTGCCTGCACATTGGTTTAGAGTGAGCGACACAAAAGCTGGTGAATTCTATCCGTCCATCTATCCGTCCATGTATCCACCTCTCCCTCTGTCTGCATGTCTGTCTGTCCATCAGCCTGTCCATCCGTCTACCTATCCATCCGCCCCTCTTACTATCTCTCTTGCCTTTTAAATGCATCCATCTCAGAGACTTCTCTCCTTGTTTCCATGCTGACCGGAAGCAGACAGCTGCACACTGTTCAGGGGAACGGAAGCCCCAGGGGTGTGACACCCCCGCTGACCACCTGCCCCTCACTCCGGGACTTCTGCACAGGGCTCTCCCACTCTCCATTACTTGCATTTCTTGGAGCCAGCATGACTCACCTCCCTTCCTTCCTCCTCCAGCACAATAACTCATTTACTTCTAGAACATGAAATTCCATCAGGTGAGACGCGGATAATAAACTGCTCTTTCTGAAGAACGAGTATCACTTAGAGCGACAACCTGGGAGCTCAGCGAGGGCAAAGCACGTGGCGGGTCCTGCGGGGTCCCGATGACGGGTCACCAGGGGTGGAGACCAGCTGCGGCTCCACTTGCTCTGCCTTACCACCTTCGGTCAGAGTGGGGAGGATGTTTTTTTGAGAAAAGGTCTCACCATACAGTCCAGGCTACTCTTGAACTTGCTATGGAGCCCATACCGGCCTCGGCCTGCGATGACCCTCTTGCCTTAGCCTCCCAAGTGCTGAGAGTGCAGGCGTGCACCCTCGCCTGGTCAGGTAGGACTTCTGCCAGATCCTGGCCGCAGGTGGCAAGAGGAGGCCGTGCCAGAGACTCAGGACCCTCGGGAGGGCAGAGGGTGTTGCCACGTGTGCTCTGGGGTCTGGTTCCATGTGCAGGGACAGAAAGCTCCAGAGCTGCCCTCTGGGCAGGAGCGGCTGGACAATGGGTGACTAAGAGCGGGAAGTCCTGTCTGAGCTAAGACTGTCTCGGAGCAGGGGGTGGCCCGGGAAGGAAGTGGCTTCCGGCAGGAAAGGAGAGCGTCCTGACTTCGCAAGGACAATGGCCAAGTAAGGAAGCCAGGGAAGGGCCTCTGCTCCTGAAGACGCCCACCACAGCCCCTCACCTGGCGTCGGCTCGGCCCTGGGGACTGTGGGAAGAGCCCCTCTGCCTGCTTCCGCAGCGAGGCTCCAGGGGGGAGCAGAGTGCAGGGGCCTTGCTGCTGTCTCCAGAAAGGGCTTCTCTGGTGCTTTTCTTTCGGGTTTGTCCAGGCTGGCCTTGAACTCACTGTTCTTACTCACGGGGACCCTCCTGCCTCTGCTTCCTGGATGGCTGGATCACAGACATGCACCAGCTGGCTGGCCCTACCTTACTCTTTACAGCACGTCGCCAAATCCAAACCTTGTTTTCTTGACTTGTTGAATTAGACTTGGGTCTCATGGTTACTTAGACAACATGTTCTTTATGTGTTTCCATTTATTTTGAAATTAACTTAGTTAATTAAAATAAAAGTTTCCCTGTGCCGACATTTCTCACGTGCCAAGGAAGGGAAACAACTGCCCGGAGGTGTCAGGAAGACGCGGCGCTGGCCGTGCTGGACACGGGGCTCCCCGCTACCACAGGGCGGCCCCAAGGTCCAGGCGACAGGCGGCCATCACAGCCCGCCCCGAGTCCCTGGGCCTGCCTGGACCCCTGCAAACATCGCCTCCTCGGACCCGGGAGCTTCATGCTTTTTATTTCTTAAGGATGAAGACCCACGTTTATTAAAAACCCAAAACAAAAGTAAAGACAAAGAACACCTGTCAACCCGAGCAGCCTGGCACCACCACACAGCTCAGGCATCCAAACAGCCCCCTCCCTGTGCCACACCAGAGAGGCTGCCTCACGCCGGGCGCAGAGCCAACTGTGAATGGGTGAAGTGAGCGAGCCACCATGCCCAGCGGGCAGGACGGGGCTGGCAGATCTCACACTGTAGCCCCCAGCCGGCTGCCACCCACGAACCCCCACCTGGCCAGGTTTCTGTCATCTCTGGCACTGGGGCTTGGCCGAGCAGCGCGGTCACTGCAGCGCGGCACTGGTCGCCTGGTGCTAAAGCAGAAAAACGCGGCCTCTCGGCAACCTCTGTGGTCTCCTCTCTAACCGAGGGGGAGCAGGTCCCACGGAGGGTCCAGCCACGCAGACGAGTGAACAGTACACGAGTGTGCAATTGCAGGGTCAGATGCCTGGCCCGCGAGGCTGGATGATGGAGCTTGGGAGTGGACACTGGCACACAGAGCAGGGCGACGTGCGCCAGGTGGACAGCACCAGAGTGAGTGCCCTCTAAACCGCAGCGCGGCTGTGACTCAGGACACCGGAAGGAAGTGGTCTGGGCCAGGGCTGCCCCCAGCCAGCTCTGCCTGGTAGGCACACCTTCTCCCTGCATGCACGCCACCTTCAGTAAAGCGGCATGCAAGATAAGGCGAGTGAAGAGGGGCTGCCGTCCCTGCGGCCCCGAGCCCTCTGCGGGAGCCTCGGTCCCCGCCCTGCCACTGCTGGGTCCCGGGGGTCACAGGGCTGAGCCGGCCTGGCCGGGGCCCTGGCGTGGGCTCTGCCGTTGGCCCCTCTGCCAGTTCATGGTCCTCAGAGAGCAGCAGCCCTGGACACCCGCCCTGTGGCTCCGCCTCGCAGCCCGAGGGGAAGGGCAGCAGAGTGCGCATGCGCGCACACGCATGCATCTACGTGCGGGGTGCATGCGTGGTATGTGTCCAGCATTTGATATGGATTCGACATGTTTTAAATTGTGTCCACAGTCACGTGAGGAGTAACTTTCCAGTTAACAACAGGTCCCAGCCTCCTGTGTCCCCGGAGGTCACACTGCCAAGTGACACCTCAGTCTTACTTCCCCGACCCCCCTCGCTGACACAGTGCCACGACCACGAAATGCCCACATCACAGTTCTGGGCACAAGTCTTACTTGTGCGCTCAAGGCCAAGGGCACACTGCACAGTGGCGATCTGCTGCCCTGGCTTCGCAGTGACAAGGACTTAGGGGTGACCCATCCCAGCCTTCACCCAGCCGCCTCCGAGTGGCCGCTGCCTGCTGACTGCAAGGCCTGGGCAGGGCTCGCATCACGGCTGCCCGCGGGTGGAGGCTGCCCACTCCCTCTGCTCCAGCAGCTCCTCCCCGTCACTGTCTGTGGCTCCAGGGCACCCCGTGGGGAATCTCCCTGGGCTCCTCTGTTCCCTGGGGCCAGGGCTCCAGGGTGAGGACCCGCAGGAGCAGGCTGTCCCCAACCCCCTGTGCTGGCGGCTCTGTGGACGGCGCTGTCTTCCTGGTGCGTTTGGAATGACTGCGTGGCCCCAGCACTGCTCTTCTCTAAGGACAGGTCGTGTGTCCGGCTGAAGCTCTCCCCTCTGCCCCAGGGCCCGCCATCCCACGCCCGTCTTGGGGCTGAGAGCGCCCCACGGGCTGCGCACATGCTGCCTGTAATTCTTACCAGGTCCCAGATAATTGGTCTGTGCGGTTGAGAAACACAAATTCCTCTGTGATTCCCACGTGGGAGGTCACAGAACTGGGCCAAAGGAGCAAAATAGGAGTTCCCTGGGTGGGGAAGAAATGGTCCTAAGGAAAAAATGAGAATAATTCACGGCAGACCTGGCTCCGGTCACCCACGGGCGCTTCCCAGGGTGGGCTGGTGTTCAGTTTGGAAAAAGTTCAGTTTGAATCAGAAAAAGTAATTTTTATCTGTCACTGATTTTCTGTCTTTCTCATCCAAAAGAAATGCCTGAGGGCTGCTGATGAACTGTACCTTCACCCACTGCGCAGCAACTCCCGACCAGAGCTCAGGAGGGGGGAGGACAGGATGGGACTGTCCCGCGGCCACGCTGGGCATGACGGGCCCGGCCCTGCGTGCAGCGATGGCAGCTGTAGCAGAGGGAAGTGTTTCTGTGCACAGAACAGACCGCGGGTGAAGACTGAGTTTAGTGGCCACAGACAGGAGCACTCCGACCGGACTCTTCGTGGGTCTCCGTGCCAGCTGGCCCCAGCACCCTGGGCACAGCACCCTGACCTCTGAACTGAGGGGCAGACAGTGTGTCCTTGGTGTCCTGGGTTCTGAGGCCAGGGCTGTGGACAGGAGGCTGCTATGCCTGCTTCTCACGTCTGGCTGCACTGGCAGGGCAGTACAGGCCCAAGTGCCAGGGTCGCCTCTGTCCCTGCCCTTCCCCAGCAGCACAGGCTGTGGGCCCCGGACAGGGCCTCCACGTCCCTCCAACCTGTGGCCCACGGGGTATATGTGGCAAGTGCAGGAGGCTGGGCCATCCCGGCTTTCCCAGCACCCACCCACCCTCGCTGCTCCAAGCTGCTTCTTGTCCTCCTGGAAGCCACACTGTGACACAAACCCACTGTCCCTCCTGAGCCAGGGACAAGGGTGTGGCCGCTTCCCCTCCCAGCTCCGAGGGAAAAGCCCAATGTTTCTTCCTACTCTGCTCCTCAAATCAATGCAGAATACTTCTGTGAGCAGATGTGTGGGGTCTCCCCAAAGCCACCCAACACACAGGGACTCTCTGGGGTCCTGCAACCCACAACGATACCAGATACACCTGCCCAGAGAGCACACGGGCCACACGGTGGAGCTTGTCCCTGACCCAGGTGTCTCTCCCGGGTGTCTGAGCAGTGGGAACTCTCCCTTCGTTGGGTTGGGTGAGTTACAGGCAGCACACACAACTCCGGGTGTCCTTACACTTCCAGTCGAGCACAGAGGACTCAGGAGGGGAGCTGGCACCTCCCAGCAATCGGCATGTACCGCTATCAGCCACTCCCCAGCCCAGGCTTTCTGCCTCGGCCTGCTGCGTGACATCACTGGCCCTGAGGAATCCCTAGGGGCTGAGAGTCCTTGTCCTTGAACCCTGTCTGATTCTTGGTCCAGACCCTGCAGTGCTGTTGCCTTGGGGAGGTCGACGGGCGAGTCCCCACAGAAAGGACCCTTATCGCTGGAGATGCGAGGCTGGGGGCGCCGTCTGTGCCGAAACAGGACAGGAAGCAAGTGGCCCAGCTCTGTTCACTGAAGCGACCTCTGAGCCTTTGCAGGCCCATCTGCCTGGTGTGCTTCCGGGCTGCCACGACTTCCCAGGACCATTTAAAATTACTGCTATCAGAAATCATTGATGCTGCGGGAAAACTTGCAAAGCTGGTGTGCCCTTCACCCAGACTCACGCAGCGCGCCATCCTGCCCACCCTCCCGTGGGGATGCGGGTCAGAACCACCATGTGCTGGGCCAGTTCAATTCTGTCCCAGCACCCGCTCTAAGGAGGGTCTTGTGGAGAGCTCCGTGCTGCGGGAGCTCCTTTGCAGACCCAAAGCTTCCTGGTGCAGACTTACTGCCCCTCATATGGGCACCTGAGACCCAGTACATGGCAGGGGTTGGCACCAGCCCACAACCCGGGTCTCGGTGCTGGCCTGGGCTCCTGGGTCACCCAAAAGCGACTCCACAGGACACCCGAGCACACAACTGTCCGACTGCCCTGCTACCAGTATGCGGCCTGTGCTCCAACAGCCAATCAGCAGCTGGGCTGTGCAAGACTGCTAGTGGTTTCAGCCCCTGAGCCAGGGTCCTAAGCCAAACCAGCCCCGAACTTGACATGTGGGGAGAATGCTAGTCAACCTCAGCAACAAAAGCGAAAGGCCCTTCACAGCTCTTGCCCAGGTCCTCCGGCCACAGGTGGGCTTTCCAGACCGAAGAGCCTACTGACCGTGACTTTCTGCCTGCCAGTGCCCACACCAGGCCGGAGGCACAGCGGCCCCAACCTCTCCCCTGGAATGCTCTCTGCTGTTTCAGCTGCCCACCCTTCTCTCCTCCTCCCCAGATGCACAATTACACAGCACTTTGCTTTTAGTCTTCCAGCAAAACTTTTGTTTCTGTTCTAGAACTTTTTCTTCAGTTTAGATTTTCTGTCTCTCTGTCTGGCTCTAAATATACCTGCCAAGCAGTGCCAGACTGCTTTCCTGCCTGCTTTCCGCTCGCTTTCTGTCCCCCCCCAGCGTGGGCTGCCGATGACGAATCTCGCTATTATTTACTGGGGCCGAGTCATGCAACCACCCAGGGAGAGCTCCTTCCCTGGCCTGCAGGGCGGGCTGCGTGTGCTCGAGCTCCGCTGCACCAGAGGGACCGAGGGCACCCTTCAGGGGCCCAGATTTTGCACAACAGGTGTGGGCAAGTGACCCTGGCAGCACCCTGGAAGCTTCTCCATCACCCCTCTCTCCTGAGGGCCCCGAGCAGGCAGAGGCTTCTGGCTGTGGCCTTGCTAGAGCGAGGCAAAGGGGGTGGGGCAGCAGGACCAGTGGGTTTTCTAAGGCTGGTGCCCGGAAGGCCATGTAGAAGCCATGCCTATGGCCCCCTGTGGGTGTGGGCAGCTGTGGGGACTCCCCGCTGGCCAGTGTCCCTAGTTGAGGTCAAGAGGTGGCCGCCCTCCGGCTGCTGTCTGATGTCAGGGAAGCCTTTGTTCTCTGGAATCCTCTTCCTCTACGATCACCAGGACTGGGCCTCAGATCTTCAAGGCCCCCTGAGATAAGCACAGTGCTCAGCGCCCCTGCAGCAGCTGCAGCTGGAGCTCAGAGCTTCTAGATCTGTGAAGGTCAGAGATGTGCAGCGCCCCTGCGAAGGTCACCGAGCCCCTTTTGGCAGGCCCAGTGGGTACCAGCCCCCGTGCTGCGCCAGACACCTGCCACACGCCCCAGCGTGCTTCACAAGCACCCTCTCTCATGCCAGCCCCAAAACCTGGTGAGAGGGGTGCTGCCTAAACATCCTCATGCCACTGGGTGGACAGCGCCCTGGAGACCAGCAGCCCCAGCTGCCTCAAGGCAGTGTAGAAGGGCCCCTGTACCTCTCAAGCTGGTCCTTGTGAGCTCTGCTCACCTTGGCGGAAGCGTGGGCGCCTTGGGGAGGTGTGAGCAGCCCACACCACACATGGACAGCACCGGGACCCTGCTGTACTCTGAGCTGCCCGCTTCCTGCTTTCCCTGCTCTGTTCCACAGCGGTTAGTGCCCTTCCCGGGAGCCAGCTGGACCTCACTCGGGCAGTCCAAGACTGAATCCAAGGAGAAGGCCCCACCCACAGGAGGCTGGAGGGCTGAGACGCAGAGCGAAATCGGCGCGAGCACACTGCCGGCTGGGACTTGGAGGTCACCCCTCAGCCCAGGCCACTTAGAGAAGGGATCGTGGGCACACTGCCCGTACTCTGAGGTATTAGCGAACACAGTCAGCACACCGTAGGCGCTTATTAAATAGTCACTCCCTTCTCCCGCTCACCATGGCCAATGGCTTCTGTTCTTTTTACCAAGTTGATGCAACCCTGGGAACAGTCCTGAGTTATCGGGCATAGGACAGGATTCCCAACTGTCCTATGTCACTTCCGTGAGCACAGTTCAGGATCGAGGGACCGTTTTGTGGGGGCAGCTACGGAGCCAGTGGTCAGCAACAAGTCAGCAAGTCAGTGGAAGTTAATGAATGCATTGTTGGGCTTGACAAACTGCAGCACATATTAGTATGCCACATGTAAAATATTCACTATCATTATTTGTAGACTTGATGTCTAAAGTCCAAAGAAACAAAATAAATTGGCAAGTGACTCCAGTTACTTCTCAATGCGACGGTCCCCAAACATTGGCAGGCATGGGGATGTGGGCACTCAGAATTTCTCCAGAGAGCCAGGTGAGAAACAGAGGCCTGAGTTGTTGCCAACCCTGTCCGGAGGTTTGGGGAGCTGTGCCGCACTTTACACTTTCCTAGCTATCCAGGACCAAGGTGAAGGGCTGAGGGTGAGCTGGACCTGCAGCGTTGGGAGGCCAGGACCTCCGCTCCACACAGCAGGGCACATGGTGCCCGAGGTGAGATGGGGACAGCTGCTCGTGCAGTGTGGAAACTAAGGCTCAGATCTTGGGTTAGGGGTGTGTCAATGAGCATATGGGGTGCTCTCACACCCTGACACCACCTGGCACTGGCTAGGGACCCCTGCTCTGTGCAGTAGATGCCGGCAGGCCCTAAGTCTACATGACCAGTGCACTCGCACTGGTTCAAACTGGCTCTGCTCCTAAGGCCAGATGAGTACAGAAAGGCCTTCTGCCGGCCAGGCCGGAAGAACAGGCACTGCCCTGGTCAAAGTCTCGGAGCCCCTCGGCCTCCATTCCCTTGAGTCCTGAAGGCAGCTCTTCCCAGCAGTAACCTCACCACTCCAAGACTCTAAAGTCCTTGCTTATTTTATTTTAGGATGAGTTGGTTGAAAATCACAGAATTGATAAATACGACGGGAAAACAGGGTTTCTCATGTCCTTGTGAGCTCCTAGGACCCAGGCTAATCCCTCTGGGGACCCCAGCTAGCGAGCTGGCTGCAGCCAAGACCAGCTTCTGGCAGGCACTCCAAACAGGGCAGGGTGGGGGCAGGGGAGCCCTCCCGGCAGCGCGTGTTCCTGAAGAGACTTAGGTCTCCTGCAGTACCTTAGTTACAGGAATCCAGAGCTCCACCAAGCCACCGGGGCAATTTTAAAAAGACCAGGCTGTGCCATCCCCCAGGCCGTGACGGTACTGGCAGGGTCATCCTCAGGGCTGCACAGGTGAGCGACCACCCGGGGCTGGCCCTGCTTGGACTATTGCTAGGGAGGAAGGAAACACCGTCTCCTTCTAGGCCCTGGTGAGGTCAACTCCGGTCCTCCTCCTTGGCCCACCCATCCCCTCACACAAAACCCCTGGCCTGCCTGGATCGGTGCTGCTTGTGGTACTGTAGACGCTGCGGTAGTCTCCGCACACTCCTTCCCTCCCTTGCCTCAGCGTCTCCGCCTGGGGCCTGACATTCTGCCCTAACTTCCACGGGGCTTAGGGCTTTATTCTGTGACCTGAGGGAAGGACGCCCCTGGCTACGTTCTACACTATTAGCTCCTGAGCAAGGGCCGAAGCCTGGAGTGCACACGCGAGATTCACACGCACACCCACCCTCGCGCACGCACGCACTCCGTGGCCCCCGCGTCCCCACCGTCGCGGGAGCGCACGCACTCCAGCGCGTGGAGCGGAACTTACCGCCCAGACGCTGTTGGTCAGAAGCCCCGCGGTCACGGCGCCCAGCAGCAACCACCTGTGTGGGGAGGGAGGAGAGAACGTGAACAGGCCCGCCTGGCTCCCCACTCCTAAAAGTTTCGCGGGGGACGGCGGGGCTTGCTTACCCGCGCAGCACAGGGCCCATGGCGAGTCCGCGGGCGCAGTCGGCGCGGCTTGGTCCCTCCTAGTCCTACGGCAGAGACAAAGCGGGTTAGCAGAGGGTGTGGGCGCCCCGCGGCCGGCTTCGTTCTCGGGATACGTCCCGGTTCCTCGGCCGTCCCCACAGGCAGTAGAAAGGGCACCTTTCTCTAGGCCCGGCTAGGTTAACGCGATGCTTTGCCCAGCTCCCCGGACCTGGAGAGCGCACAGCCCTGCCGGCCCGGGCTCGCTCTAACCTCGGTGGGCGCCAGGGCCGGCAGCCGGCGCTCAACGACCGCTCCAGAGGCGCGCGCTGGGACACACGGGTGGCGCGGCCTCGTCCCCTCTGCGTCCTGGGCCGGCCCGCGATCGCGAGGCGCAGGGCAGAGATCGCGGGATGCAGACGATCTGGGGGTTCAGAGAGCACCCGCGGAGGGATGGCGCAGCGCGGAGCCCGGGCGCCCGGCTGGCCGCGGCGCAATTGCGAGCTGCGCGCTCCCGCCGCCTCTTACCCGCGCCGCAGGGTCCTCCCCTTTGAGACGCCGCCCGCTCTCTGCCGAGGGGAGGGGGCAGCGCCAACAAATTGGGGAGCTCGGCCCGCCGCGCTCAGGTCTCCGCTCGGAGCCGCCGCGCCCGGGACGGTGCGCCGCACTCGCCTGGCCTCGAGGCCCCCGCGCCGCCCTCTGCGCCCGCCGCCCCGCGCGCCGCCGCCATGGGGCCCCGGCTCGGCCTCTGGCTGCTGCTGCTGCCCGTCGCCCTCCTGCTCCACGAGGAGCGCAGTCGGGCCGCCGCCAAGGTGAGTCCTGACCGACTCGCTCTGAGTCCCGCGCCCAGCGAGGCCTCTTTGTCCCGCGCGCCGGGCTATCCACCGGCCCCCAGGTGTGCTCTCCCAGCTGGTCCCCTTGGTGAACCCCTGTGGGCTGAGATCGCGCACCCACACCGACCCTCCTTTGTTATGGTCCGGCGCGGAGCGTTAGGGAAGTACTCGCTGCCCGGGGAGAGGGGAGAAGCCGTGAGCAGCACAGCGGCGGGCTGAGGGTGCCCGGAAGCCAGCGGCGGGATTCGAACCCGCGTCGCCGCCGTGGTGCTCCCCAGCTGGGCACTTTCACCTGCCTTGGCCACGCGAATTGGCTGGGGCTGGAGGGTGGATACGTGGTCGCCGCGCGGTGCGAGGCGCCCCACGCGTGGGCCGGGGAGTCGCTTTGGGCGTATTCCTCTTGTTTGTGGACTCTGGTGTTAGAGACTGAACAGCTCTGGGCCCATTGCCTGGAAATAGCTGTCTCTCTGGATTCCCACGACTTTGTGTAGCCCGAGGCCCGGAGAGGCAGAGTAGGCGCCTGTGTGTGTCTAGCTTTCAAAGTGCATCCTCCCCTTGCTCCTTTGATTAGTTTGAAAATCGTGGCCACATTTATGTGAGTGTGAAGCTAAAGTGAAACTGCGGCCCCTTGTTCCACGCCGGATTGTTTTTAGTTTTCATTTCCTCTGGGTCTGTGCTCGCCCAGAAGAGCTGGAGATGTCTGCAGCAGCAGTAGCAGCAGCAGCAGCAGCAGCGGGGCTTCCAGCTCAGGAGCGGCACTGCAGTGTGGAGCGTTTTCCTCCCCTTTGGAGAACAGACTCCAGTCCAGGGCTCAGAGGTGTGGCCTCTCGCCGCGCACTGCTTTTTCCCCTGAAGTGCTTAAAAAGGAGTTTTGCTAGCTGCCAGATTTCCCACGCGTACTTTTGAACGGTTTCTTAATCTTTTGATTTTTTTCCTTATTAAGAAGTTCACTTTTCCAGAAGGGAGCTAGCTACGCACTAACTCGGCTGTGCGTGAAGTTTTAACTGTTGCTGGAATAAACTGTTAGTATCCACACCTGGCTCCTTGCAGTGAGGGTTTGTCTCCCTGCCAGCCTTCCTTGGGGTCAGAGGGGACGGCGGTCACATCCCCAGCGAGCTCCAGTAGCCCCCCTGGCCCGGCATGGCCCGTGCTGCATGGCCTGTGCTTTTCGTGATGGTGATACAGTCCTTTCAAAGGAGTGTGCTCAGGAACAGTTCGTTTGGGTCTAGAAATACTGAACAAGAGGTTTAACACTTCTAAGGCCGGAGCCGCCGGATCAGAGCAGGTTCCGTACTGGGAAGCACGAGTCCAGTTTGCACTGCTGTCTTGATGGGCAGCGTCGCCCGCCCGCTTCGCCTGCCCGCAGACACCCGGGACTTTAAAAAAGAAGAAATGCTAACATAGGCAAACGCCTGTTCTTGCCTGAAAAATCAAACTCATCACTGTTGACTTTTGGATTATTTTAACTATTTTTTAAAGGCCAAGTGCATTCCTGTCCACTAGCTTTGCTTTGTCCTTCAAGGTAGAAAGTGGCTTAAGACATCTGGTATGTGGCCCCTGCGGCAGCTGGCCTCCCGGGTGTTGTTACATTGTAAATTTCCTAACTAAATGAGAGAGAAGAAACAGTATGCCTAGGACTTAGGAGCACCCATAAAAATTTATTTAAAAATAATATTTTTCAGAGTTTTAAATTACTCTGTCTTTTCATGTCATCCACAACAGTCATACTTACCTCCTTCTGAAATGAGCTAGTAGGTAGACCACGATTTTGAAGAAACTCCTATATCAACCCAAGTAAAGACAATTTAAAAATAAAGTTGAACAAAATACTGCAGGCTTGTGACAGACATCTGGACTCAGGCGCCTGCAGGCGTGGCCGTGATTGAGCTGCTTCTCTAGGTCGGTCTCCCGTGCCTTCCCTGCAGGCCTACTGTGCACCAGGTGCGAGCATCAGGCTTACTATTTCTCTGTGTGTGGCTGTTTGTCTGGTTTTTGCGCTGGACCTTCCTGCGGAGGCCGGCGCCCGTTCACTAGTGGATGTGTTTTTCAGACCGTTGTTCTATCTCAGGCTGAGACTACCCCTTATTCCACTCTCTCCCCAGTCGTTCCTTCTTAACTAAGGAAGAAGGAGCAGGGTGGGGGAGGCCCGCCCCCACATTCTGGTTCCCAGGCCGCTCTAGAGCCTCTCTCGAGGTCCTGTGGCACCGCCCTAACCCCTGACACCAGCTCTGTGTGGCGCTTCCTCCAGGCCACAGCCGTGACCTCTCCCTGAAGGCCCAGGCCTGTTACCTCCTGCCAGCTCGTCACCGCTGCTGGGACCCAGAGTACAGGCCCAGGGAGATGCAGTCCCTGTGAGGATGGCCTGCATCCTCTCGAGATGAGCCCGCTGGCCTCCCTCGGGCGCTCACGGCACACCATGGGCAGTGCTGGTGGCCTGCTCTCAGTCACTGTGCCCTTTGTCCATGGGGTGGGAAAGGGACTGGCCAGCGGAGGCCATGCGTGCAGGCCACGTGTCTCTGCAGAAGTCTCGATGCTGCGCTGCGCCACATGGCTGCAGAGCGAGTATGCTCAGGGAGGAGGTGACGCCAAATTCCATTATTGAGCAGATGACCGAGTGCCTCTTGGAATCTCATGACTCAGTTTCCTTGGCAGAGCTGACCCTTCCTTGAAAAGGCATTCATTTTCTTTCATTCCTCATGGGCATCTGGAGCCCTACCGCCATGCCCTACCCCAACCAGGCGCTGTCCATAAAATGGGGTGATGCTCCTGCTGGCTCTGTGCCCTTGAAGGTCACAGAGGGGAAGGAGCTACTGGGAAAGAGGCCCACAGAGTGCAGGTTGGTCAGTGCTACGGGCGGGAGACCACGCCCCAGGCGGGGCCAGCTCTGGAGATTCAGGACCCCTAGAGCCCCTTCCGCCTCAGGCAAGGGGAAGAGCTGGGAGCTGCAGCCCCTGGGTGCTGCTCTTACCTGGGGTATCCTGATGGAAAAGCCTGTTCTCTGTCAAGCCTGCGGGTCTTTGCATTCAATGATAATCTTAAATTCTCCACTGAAGATACCAGATCCCATTGTTTCTGTTGTTAACAGTCTGGTGGCTGACCTGGGGGACAGAGAGCCGTGGAGGCTGAGGGCTGAGGGCTGGGCAGATAAGGAGTCCTGCTCTGGCCTGGAGAGGCTCCAGGTGGCCGGTCCCCTGGGGTCCCCTGGGGTCCCGGGGGGGGGGGTGGCCCATGGATGACTGCCTCTAGGCGGGAGTGCCTGTAGGAACTGACCCAGAAAACCTACCCCAGCCGAGCAAGGACTGGGGACTCAGGCCCACATTATTCATTAACAAGCCTGTCGGCACATTTCTGGTTATTTAGTGAAGAGCTGGTAAAGATTTTGCAGACAAAAGAACTCACAAGGGATGCGATAAAATAAATCCTTGCAGCTATCAGGCAGGGCATCGCACTGAGCACCCCAACTCTCCTCCATGTTTGTTCGCAGCAAACATTGCTGACCAACCCTTGTTCTAGACGTGGGATGGATTAGTCTCATTACAGGGCCTCCAAGTAGGCCCGGCCTTCGGAGCTCCTGGGACAGAAGCGAAGCCACGATAGAATGCCTAAAATAATATCGTCAGGGCATTGTTCTTCCTGCGATTATGAAGCAACCACTAAAAAAAGTCCGCCTGGGAACAATGCAAAGCCATATTCCTACCATTCTTATGCAGACAATGGAAGGATAAACCAGGCCACGTTCTAACTGTGTGTCTCTTTGGGGGTGTTCGCCCTGCCTGGTGACTTTTACCCCTGTGCCCTTGGCTCCCTTCTCTGCCTGGTCCCAAGCCCTGCACCACTGGGTGTGTCTTGGGGTGGCCCTGCTGCCCCTGTTGAGTCCCCAACTCTCTACACCCGAATCTAGCCCTGCTTGAGAAGGCCCTGCCCAGCTCCTCCCTGGACACAGCGCTGTCCCTGCCTGCGTCCCTGGACTCTCACCCTGCTCTCCTGCTTCCTCTTGACATGTGGCGCTGAGTTGACCGGTCACCTCCTCCCAGGGCCACGCCCGTCCGGCTGCCCCCTGAGGCGCTGGCGCCCCCTGCTGTTTCCGCTGTGTGACCTCAGGGCTGCAGCCCCTCAGCCTGGCTGCTTCCCCTGTCTCCACCAGCAGCCCTTCCTTTCCTCACAGCTGTGGCCTTGTGGAGGCGGCCCCTACATGTCCTGCCTGTGCGCTCCAGGCTCCAGCCTGCTGGGTGAGGACGTGGCTGCAGGCACTTCCGACCCTGGGAAACCTGCGCTTGGTCTGGCCTGATTTTGCTACCCAGGCCTGTGGCAAGGTGACCCCTGGTTCTGAAGACACCACTTTTTCCCTTCCGGCCCCTCGCTCGCCTCCAGCTCGCTTTACTGCTCCTGATCCCCCCTGTGCAGCCTCTAAGATCAGAGCTACAGACTGGGCTATTAAATACCTGGATTTTTATTTTTATTTATGTATTTGTTGCTTTAGTTTTGTTGTTTTGAAACATGGTCTCGTTATATAGTTAAGTCTGGCCTTGGACTCATTATGTAGCCAGGCTGGCCTCTAACCTGTGACAACCCTCCTGCCTCAGCCTCCTGAGTGATGGGTTCACAGGCGTGTGTCACCACACTTGGCTGGATTTTTAAAAATCCAGCTTCACTTAGGATTGTCGTGCTGCCTCTTTGAAGCAGTGTCATCTCGCCAAGCCTTGGTCCCTGCTGGGAAATGAGGTGACAGCGGTCTGTGGAGACAGTGGCTTTGAGGTTGCCAGCCTCTGGCCTGCAGGCGGCACGTGTTCTGGGCTGGACTGCAGTCCATGGCTTGGGGCGGTGGCGCCTGAGTTGGTGGACACCCTGTCAACCCAACCGGGAGACGCCTGAGGGCACAGCTTTATAAAACTCCCAGACGGTCTGGGAGGGCCCAGCCACGGGGGACTCAGCTCCTAAACTGCATAGTTGGTTCGGATTCCCTGCTGGGAGCCTGGAAGGCTGAGTGGAGGGGGTGGATGTCCCTGTGTCCATCCGCGTGTGGGAAGGGAGCCCGGGCCGGTGTCTCGGCGGCCGTCGCTCACCAGACTAAACACACTCCGAAGTGTATACAGCGTCCGGCTCCAAAAACAGCGTGTTCCGCGCGGCCGCGTCCTTCGCGGAAGCTCCGAGGTCTGCACGTGGCAGAGCATCTTCTGTTGTTGAGTCTCAGATCTCGCCTGATCTGTGGTGAGAGGAGCATGAGGTGCCACGACAGGCAGCAGAGGGGTCTGCCTGGCGGTGGGCTGGGAGCCGGGGCGGCCGGGGACCCCACAGGGCAGGGCCGCCCCGCCCCTGGTCCTGCAGGGAGCTGCCAGGGCTCTGAACCACAGTGTGAGACCCGAGTGGGGGCCGCTTGGCACTGTGGGCATGAGGGAGCCAGCTCACTGAACCCCTTCCCTCTGCGGTTGGTACTCCTGTGCTTGGTCTCAGTTAAAATTGCAAAATACTTTTTGTTGAATTTTTGCTTTAGAAAATAAAGATATTCCTTCAAAAGAGCAAGACCTGATGCTTCCTAGTGGTAACTTGGGGTCTCCGGAGCGATTTTGAACCCTCTTCCCTGCATCCACTCCCTCTCTGGAGAGGAGACAGCTGTGGGCTGAGGACAGCCCTCCAGGCATCTGTCTTGGTGGCAGAAGGCCGAGTCTTGGCTGACACACAGGACTTCTTTTTTCAGTCTTGTGGATTGAACCCAGAGTCTTTGGACTAAGCTACATTCCAGTTCTTTTTTATTTTTTATTTTGAGATGAGGTCCCCCTAGATTGCGAAGTTGGCCAGGCAGGGCTTGAACTTGGGATCCTCCTGCCTCAGCCTCCCAGAGTGCTGGGATTACAGATGTGCATAAGCACATGGGACACTTGGAAGCTGTGAGGTCCTTTTTTGCTTTGTGTTTCAGAGACAGTAGATAAACTCAGTGAAGACTATCTTAGTATTTCCCTTCATTTTTGCTAAAGAAGTAATCTCAGTGTGTAACAACTGGTGGGCAACTTGGCTACTACATTTCTAAAAGCACTTTATATTGCTATAAATATCAAAGTTTATTTTAAGATTCTTTAAAGTAAGTTGTAACTTACTTTTGAGCATAGGATTCTTTTTTTCCATGTCATCCAAGAGTACTGGCTTTAGTAGGTCATTTTTAGATACCAGCAAGGGTGTCCTGAAATATTTTAATTTTGAGTTACATTTCAGATTTTTTAAAAAATATAGTAACACCTAATGCAGCAGAATTATTTCAGGGTTTAGAGGAGTGTGTGTGGGAGGACCAGCTTGTCCCCAGGTGAACCTTGGCTAAAGGTGATGTTCGTGTCCTCACTGACATCAGCCTCGTGAGTGCTGGGATCACAGTGCACCCGCCATGCCCAGCTGACAGTAACGTGCATTTGGGAAACACTTGTTTGCTTGGAAGTCGTGTGGGTGTCGGAGGGGTGCGTTCACTGCCTTCCCAGGACCTCAGATCAGCCAGACGAGAGAAAGGCCCGTTTCTCTCGGGTGGCCGCAGAGGAGGATGTTGCTCGCAGTTCTGACAGGAGGGGCAGCAGGCCAGCTGGGAGCGGAGCTCCGTAGGCCCGGGCACACCCAATTCCTGTGTGGGAGGCACCAGAGCAGCGTGACTCTGGGGAAGCACTTCCGAGGCCCACTGTGTGCTTGCTGTACCTGTCTTGTTTGCGAAGCAGCGCAGCAGCACCCTCAGTGGCCGCAGCACCCTCGGTGGCCGCAGCACCCTCGGTGGCCCAGCTGTTCTGGAGCCCCAGTCTGCTGCTCTGGTCACCAGACCCTGCCCACGTGGGGTCAGCAGCCCAGGTGTGGTGTGGCCGTCGAGAGGGGCCGCCTCAGCTCATCCTCGGCTGGAGGGGAAGCTGTCTGAGGCGTGGCTCGCCCTTTGCTCCTCTTTTTCTTTGTTGGCTGCAGTGGACGCCAGCGCTTCCAGTTCCAGCCGGGCAGAGCCCCGGGAAGGCCGGCCCGCCCCAGAAGGTGCCTGCAGTGTGCCCAGAGGGGACACCTCGGTGAAGGTCCTGGTCCCTGGGTGCCTCCCCCAGCAGAGAACACGCCCTAAGTCTGGGCTTTACCTCCTTAGTGTCAAGTCTCAGGCCAGACTCCAGCCAGGGCCTGGAGTGCTGGTGGGAGGCTGGCGGGGTGGGATCCCAGCTGGGGTTGGGGCCTGGGCGCTGTGGCACCCTCCTCTGTCCAGCTGCCCAAGCTGCAGTTGCTCCCTTGTGGATTATCAACATCGAATCCATTTCCTGAGTTAAAGACTGTTTGGGGTTAGTGGTTTAGAGTAACTCCTAAATTTTGGTTGGGAAATGGCCTACAAAGTCAGGATAGAGCTGCCAAGAAGGAAAGTAGGTCAGTGATGGGGGAAAGACTGTCCAGGGGCGCGTTAGCCTCAGGTCACGTTTGCTTTGGAAAAATACACAAGGTCGGCCTAGAATGCATGATATACATAAAGCCAGCTTAGAGTGCATGACATCCGTGATAACCAGGGGCTGACGTGGGCTCATCACATGGGGTGTTCGGCAGCTATTTGCTTGATTTCTCCCTGTCCTGAGCTTATCTTTCACAAACATTTTCACCAATAGATGCTTGTTATCGGTTTGTTAGAGCAAGCCTGACCACATGGCCGACGGGTGCCTTCATAATAATTAGATCTTGCTTTCCCAAGTACTTGAAAATACTAAGATTGTATTTCTTTTTTTTTTTTAAGGTTTTTTGAGACAGGGTCTCACTTTGTGGTTCAGGCTGGCCCTGAGCTCAGCCTCCAGCTCACATCACAGCAATCTTCCTGCCTCTGCCTCCCGCGTGCTGGGATTACAGGCATGAGCCACCACGCCCGGCACTGTGGTATGTGGTACTGGTTGCTGCTGGGGTGAGTCTCCACGCCCAGTATTGTTATGTGGTTACCGGGGATTGAACTGGGTCCTTGTGCTTGCAAGACAGGTGCCGGAACCTCAGAGCTATATCCCCGGCCCAAGATTGTATTTCTTTATTCTGGATCACTCAGACTCTTAAATCTCCTTTAAGAATTCTTTTAAAACATAATTTTAAATTGCATCTTGTTATTTTACATATTTTCTCTTTTCACGGAGGTTTCATCCGTTAGTCTGTAACAGATGCATGTTTGTTTCTGCTGCAGATCATTCATTGACATGCATGACTTCGGACATTGTCTTAGGCAACCAGCCAGATTTATAACGAAAGGCTGTTTTTACTTTTACATTGCTGAAGATGAGACAAGTAAGGCTGTCTTCACAAAACACAAGTACAAAGTCCTAGGGTGGTAGCTCAGGGTCCTGCCTGACATTTACAGTTTGTTGAATGAATGCGTGCTGAGCTCCTACCGTGGTCTGGAACATGTCCAGTGGCTAGAATTGTTCTTATACTTCGAGTTCTGATAGAGGCCCAGAGTCGAGTCAGAGTAGTCTAACAATGGTACCTAGATGGTGTGTTGTATAGCGATTAATGCTTGAGCTGCCCCCTGCTGACCCCCAAAGCTTTTCATTTGTCTCTGAAATCAGAGTCTTGTATAGTCACAGACTGGAGCCAGAGCAGGAGGGCACTTGTGACTAACGCTTCAGCTGTGAGCAGTGTACCCCATGACCCAGTCCCCTCCGAAGCCTGACCTGTGATGGGAGATCTTTTCCCCCTTTTCTGGTGGTATGGGGGACCAAATCCATGGTTTTTACCCTGAGCTACATCTCCAGCCCTTTTAAAAAAATTATTCATTTGAGACAGGGTTTTGCCATGTCTCTTAAGTTGCCCAGGCTGGGCTTGAACTTGTGGTCTTCGTGCCTCAGCCTCCCAGAGTGTTGGAGTAGCAAATATCCACCACTGTGTCTGGCTCATGTGAGACCTTAGATCCAGGATAGAACGCTTGCTCACTGTTTTCCATGATCTCTCCATGGTCTCTCTCCATGATCTCTCTTGCCGTGGTGGCAGGGGGACTCCTTATCAATCAAGTGTCTGCTGTGTAGATGGCTTGGTCAGGTCAGAGGGCTGCTTGGCTGGCGGGTGTGAGAGGGAATCATGAACGCATGCAGAAGGAGGCTGGCAAAGCCCTACACATAGAATGGCCGCACCCTCTCCTGCAGGTCCTCTGCAGAGATCTGTGTGTCCTGAGAAGAGTCTGCTTCAAGTGTCATTCAAGAAGAGTCTTGCCTTCAAGTGTCATTTATAGGATGCTTTTGTGTAGTGTGTATCCAGGGGACAGAGCTGAGATCCAAGCTTGGGAGAAGAGAGATTTTTCCTTTACATAAACACACACATGCATATTATATATTTATGCCAAGAATAAGTGATACTCATAAGTGTAAAATGATG
The DNA here is from genome assembly GCA_004026965.1 of Petromus typicus. Classification (NCBI taxonomy): domain Eukaryota; kingdom Metazoa; phylum Chordata; class Mammalia; order Rodentia; family Petromuridae; genus Petromus; species Petromus typicus. The sequence continues at coordinate 10,432 of PVIR01018988.1, read as the reverse complement.
CTGTTCACTCATTAATTCGTGCAATAAATACCTATCAATACCCACTATGCATCTGGTACTGTTCCAGATGGAACAGCAGCCCTCAACCATTGTTTACAGAATGAATACAAACAAATTTCTACCTTCATTCTGGTTCAGGTACCAGCTGTTAGCAGGGGGGCCCCCTTTGCTTAGTCTGAGTGGCTCAAACCAACCTTGCCGTAAGAGCCCTAAGTCCTTTCTGGGAAGCAGCATCTACCGCTTTTCTCTAGAGTGCATTCTTGAGAACAGCCAACGTTGGGGGCGCTTGGCTATTCAGAAACGAAGTCCCTGTGGAGCAGGAAATGGTTCTCTGGGAACTGAGCAGAGGACTGTGGGAAGGCGCTTGGGTTGGGGTGGACGGAGCTGTCGGATGTGGAAATACCAGATGCTGGAATGGGAGAGGCGTGGGCCATGTCACAATCACCATGATGCAAGGGTGTTGTTCTTTGTCTTCAAATTTTGCCCTGTGGTCCAGTCAGGAGGCCCCGTGTGCCAGGCGAGCAGGACAGGGAGGCGCTTTTGCAATTAGTGGGGACACCAGGCCTCGCAATGGCAAAGAACTCAGGGCTCCTGCACCCCTCCTGGGTGGCTGCAGCCCTGGGGCGACTGGCCTGCGTGATGCCCCAGGAGGCCAGAGCTGTCCGGGCTCCACCTGACCGACCCAGAACACAAACCCTTTTCTGTAAGTTTGACACAGTGGAAGTGTATTCCAGGGACTCAGGTCTCTCAGGCCTCCTGGGCAAGAGCAAGCTGATGTTCAAGTTTGGGATAAGTGAATCAGGATGCCTGTTACTGTGAAAGAATCTAGTGGCTTAAAGGAGAAAACTCAAGTCAAATTTTCTTGGCAAAGTGTGTTGGCAAATTGTCCTAGGCAGTTGGCAGGGCCTGTGCTGTTAATAGAGGAGAGGGCAGAACACGAAGATTTCTGGAGACGTGTGTTAGGTTATAGTCTTTTTGGCGGGAGACCATTAGAGATACGATCCTGATCTGCTATCTTTGTTAGAATTTAAGTGTCAGAGAGTGCAGCAGGGTGAGCTCAGCTGGTGTTTCCAGTGTGTCTGAGCTGACTTGGGTCACCGTCCCTGAGCCCTGTCTGTCCCCCATGACCTCCGGTCAGGGTGACCTGTGACCAACATCACTCCGGGGCAGTGCCCACTGTCTTCTGCACTGTGTGCGCCTGAGGTTCCAGGGAATGCTGTTTGCTTGAAAGCTGTTGGCAGAGGGAGGAATCAGGTTGCATCTCTCCTCCTCGCCTGGCAGATGGTTGCAGTAGGTGCCAGCTTTGGGGTCTTGCCTGTCTGTTGCTACCACGGCCGGCTGGACGGGCAGCAGCTCATGCACTGCGGCCTTCCTCCCACCAGAGCCACATACTTTGGACTCTGCCCTTGCACACGGAGTAGAGGCAGCCCTGCCTGCATTGTGGCCCTGGCTGCCGTCACCGTAATGGAGACCACATCGGGGCACTGGGACAGCTGCTGCTAGTGGAGGGGTGTGGCTGCAGGTGTTTTGGGAAGACAGGTGGGAGGTCAGTGGGGGTGAGATTTTTGATGACAGGAGTTCCCTTTCCCCAGAAGCCCAGATCCACTCCAGGTGAGGTAGGATGCTTTCAGCTGTGGACATGGGACACTACTTTCCCTGTTGGTGCTGACCCCAGGCCACAGGTTCTCCTGGTGTCTGTCCCAGGGATGCTGTGTGTCCTGCACACCTCTGCCAGTCTGCCCCTCCTACAGGAGGACTGCCACCTGGGTTCCCTTGGTGGAGCCTCCAGCCAGACTAGGACTTCTGACATTTGGTCCCTGCCTCTCTTTCTGGTTAAAGTAAATTAAGGACAAAAAGTGGCTTCGAATACACATCTCCAAACCAGAGCTGTGTGCCAAGAATTCATAGTTGAAGGTGGGCATCTTGGCACACACCTGAAATCCCAGCATTCCAGGGCCGAGGCAGACGGACCACAAGCTCAATGCCAGCCTGAACTCCATGGTGAGAGATGGCCTCAAAAAAAGAAAGGGAATTCATAGTCAAGTGCTGACCACAGCAGGGCTTTTCTCTTTTGGGGCTCACGAATATATGCAAATATGTGAAATCATGCAAAATTGAATGAGCCAGAGCTCCTGTACACCTCCAGGAGGCCATGCCTGGGACGTACAGAAGCCCCTGGCTTGCTCGGAGGGGTTTGGTAGCACTGTCTTTAGCAAGAGCTATTAGAATGGGTTCGTGGGGCCAAGGCCCCGACCCACCTTTCCTTTGAGATGGTCTTGCTGCGTACTTCGGTCTCTAGCTCACCATGCTTGTCCCGCCTCAGCCTCTGGAGTGCTGCGATCACAGGGATCAAACCCAGCCTGATCTTCGCAGTGGCCAGCAGGGCAGCTGCTCTGACCCTGCAGCCGCAGGTCCCCGACCCCGGAAGGCGGCACTGACGCCTCAAGCCACTCGTCTGCGCCCCCAGTGACCCGCGTCTGTGCACGGCCCGCATTTTCTCAGCCGCCTCGGTTTCTGCCCCTGCTCTTCAGCTTCCAGCATCATGGAGGGCGTGACTGTGCGGAGCGCTGCCCCCTGGCCGGCGTCTTTCACCTGGTCACGTGGTGGCCCAGGCCGTGCCGGGATGCTGAGCTTCGGAGGCACCTGTCAGACTCCTTCACCTGCTGGTAGCAGGCCTGAGGCCCCTCAGGAGTCCAGCATGGGGAGGAGAGAAGCGTTGGCGGAGTGCCAGGGCGGCAGGAGGAGCGGGCGCGTGTGCCGTCAGCTGGCGTCCTGCATGGGATCACAGGCTGTGCCCTGCATGGGGACGCGGTGAAGGACAGCTCCCACCACTCCCAGCACTGTCCCCCGGTGGGCGGCGGGCGGTGGGACAGCAAGTTGGGAGCAGACTGCCTGTGACCTCCCCCGAGACCAGTCCCGCTCAGAGGTGCTGGGGGTCAGGGAGATGGTGAAAAGACAAACGCTGAGCTTCGGAAGGGCACGGTGTCAGTGCAGAGCTGTGCGATGGGCCGGAGGGTCTAACCCAAGCACCCCTTGGCATAGCCAGGCTTTACAGAGACGGCTTGAGGCCGGGCCTGAGGTGCTGGCAGTCAGCTTTGTCCTCAGGAGAGGCCAGCACGGTGTCCCTGCTGGGTGCGCCGGCTCTAGGCCCGCCGAGCAGTCCCTTCCCTCGGCCCCTCTTTTGGGGACGCTGACCTCCTGCTCGGTGGCAGTGGATGTGGAAGGGTAGTGTGCCCTGAGCAGAACTCTGGATGCAGTTCGGCGCAAGCCTGAGGTTGGCGGGCACCAAGAGGAGGAGCCCGCGGACGAAGCGCAGCATCTCGAGCTGCTGCTTGTGAGGGAAACTCGAGCGTAACGCTCTGCTGGGCGTTGAGCGCACCCAAGAAGAGGATAGGCCCTCAGGAACCTCGCACATCAACTCTGAAGGACGCGGTGACATCTTATTGGTGAAGCCCCACAGCCCGCTCCTGCCCAGAAGTCAAAGTGCCAGACCCAGCGCTCTCCGAGAGGCCCTCGGCAGGTGTGTGCGCACGAGGCCGAGGGTCTCCACACTTGCTGAAGGGAGAGACTGAACCTGGAGTCTCCTGTGTGGAGAGACACCGCTGCGCCTCCAGCAGAGACCAGAGCCGCAGTGCCCCTGTCCCACGGCCCTTCTCCTCCGTGCCTCTGCTCCACCTCAGACCTCTTTTCTTACTTTCTTGGGCCTTAAAACTACCCTGCTCATCTTCCTCGATGATGTGGACGTGGAGATCAGTGCAGTGTCACCACCACAGCAAGCAAGTTTTCTTGTGGAAGATGGAGGGAGGTGTATGGCCGCAGCAGTGGCCTCCAGGACCTTGGACTCCCGGACTCCCGGAGCCCCAGATGGAGCTCAGCTGACAACTGGATGCTGCTGTACACGTTTTCCTATCTCAGCTGCTCAACTGGACGCGAGTTTCAAGTCTCACCATGGCTCAAGGCTGTGTTCTTCAGGGTGGAGAGGCTTTGCCCTGCACGTGAGGGTGGGCTTGGGACCTCCCAGGGCACTCTGAGAAGGTCTCTTGGATTCTGACCAGGATTCCTGCCCCTACGCACCTCGCAAGTGCCCCCACCTGAAGCTCCAGCCAGCCCACCCTGTCAAGGCTGCCCTGGCACATGCCACCCAAGGGTGTACCACTTTCTCTCTGGGTTTCCGTGCAGGACCGGCTTGCTGCCTGCCTGACTGCTGTGGCCTGACACCGCCTGGCCTCTGGACAGGATAGGAGTGCAGTGCATGCTTATTTGGTTCTGTTCTGCAGATGAGTGGAAAGTAGCCGGGCTCCGGTGGGGTGAGACTGGGAGCTTCGCAGAGGTGCGGCATGCACAGGACTGCCAGTGGTGCAGACGTGCAGCTGGGAACTTTTCCATGTACAATTGCATGTGGCAATCCAGAGAGATGCCTGATGTGGCTAGCCTTGGGCTTGGGGCAGGGACACGTGCTGAGCCAGCACAGGAGCCCCAGGGAATTCTGGTCCTGTTGGTGAAAGGCTGAATAGAAACAGACTCGGTGTTCTTTCCCCTGGACTGGGTGGGGGAGGAGCCCGTTGGTGTGCCGATGTGCACCTGGGGGAGCACCGCTGTCCGATGTCCTCCTTGTCCCTCGGTGGGTGGCTGCGGAGTGAGCAGAGGTAGGTGGAGGGCTCTGGAGCAGCTCCGCCTCGCCTGAAGTTTTCCGGATACCACTCCTGAATTTTCTGGAGTTCCCTGTTATTTCCAAGCTTGCCTTGTGGATGAGCTTCAATGCCCCCCTGCACAGTGCCTGGCACCCTCTTTCCGGAAGTGGCTCTGGGCGACGCCTCCTCTGTAGAGGCAGTAGGATCACAGGTGGCACTGGCACCGGCAAGTGGTTCACCTGGCACAGCGCTGGTGGCCCTGCCAGGAAGGCCCTGTGGGCTCGGTGGCCCTGGGTGGTCAGCTCCTATCTGCATCCCAGTTCCGGGATGCTCCTGCAGTGTGTACCCCACCCCAGACGACTGAAACACTTCTGGTCCAAGCACTTCCACTGAGGGTCCTCAGCCTCTGGCGGTAGGAGTAGAATGCCTCGGGCTGATTGTTCCTTAGCCCGATAGCTCCTGTCATCTGAGGGCCCCGCAGCTGAACCCCAGTGCAAGGTCCTTGTGTTCAGAACACGGTTTTATGTCAAAGTCTGTGCAGGTGGACTTCCGCATTTTCTGTATGGTCCTGAGGAATCCAACCCAGGGCTCTCACCCCACAGCCCTCCTCCCATTACTTAAGTTTTCTGAGGTGGGGTCCTGGTAAGTGGCCCGGGTGGAACTTGAACTTTGGGTCCCTCTGCCTCAGCCTCCCTTGGTGCTAGAGTTCCAGGCCTGTGCCACTGTCCCAACTCGACACTTAATAAAAGCGATTTTGGCTTGTGCCCCAGACTTTAATTTTGAAAATAACTCATGTTGAAACGTGGATGTTTGTCCTTAGGTTTTAAACATGAAAAGACCCAACTGCCTCTCAGAAGTACTCTCTCCCGACAGCCGCAGCCCCGGCACACGGCCATCACCGGCTTGTGCGTCATTCAGAAAAGGGCCATGTCCTCGGGGGGGATTGCGGTCCAAGTCCCTGCTGGGCTTTTCTTCCTGGCCGTGGTCAGTAGTGGACATGGCCACTGCAGAGGAAGTGGGCCGAAAGCGTGATGCAGCCCTTCCGGCTGTCTAGGGAACTGGCACTGGCACTGGGGCTGCCCTGCTCTGCGGCTCCCCCATAGGTGGCACATCGGGGCTGGTGAGGTAGATGGCACAGGGCTGTGGGCTCTAGTTCCCTGTTCCTTCAGGGCCTGGGACCATATTGTGGTACTGCGTTGGCTTTTCAGGACGTTAACCCAGAAGTCTGCAGTGGCTGCAGAGCTGTACCGCAGGTGCCGGATCCGCACCCTGCCCTGAGGTCCGGCTGTGTGAGCTGGAAGTCACGGGGGTCGTGCAGGTCAGGTCTGGGCGATGCAGCTGTGTCTCAGGAAGCTTTCCTCCCCCTCACCTTTGTTGTGACAGGTGTTTTTTAGAGCAGTGCTGAGGAAGGGCCTCGGAGGGGGCGGAAGGGGGACAGCCTGTGCCGGCTGTACTCAAGTCTCCTGTGAGCTGCAGAGCCGGGAGGCGTGGCTCCACGTCCTGCTGCAGGAGGCCAGGGGAGACCCGGGCGCCCCGGAGAGGTCTGAGCACTCAAGGAGGGTGCATCTCTGAAACTCCGCTTTCTGTGTAAAAGGTCTTAAGGGTGTGGGGCAGCACCTGTGCTGCAGGCGTGGCCCTGAAGGCGAGGGCCCCCAGTGGATGCAGGACACTGTTTTCCTGGCCAAAGGGAAGGGCCCCTCTCACCCTGTGCTGCCCACATTAGACCACGGCGTTTGGGGCCGTGAGGCGACTCCTACCTCAGTGTGCTGGACTGGTGCATGGTGCAGGTGCCTTGAGAACTGCTTTTGAGTGGCTGGGTGACAGCGTGCTGGTATCGTGTGTGCACGTGGAGATGTGAGCATGTGTCTACATGCACACATGTGTACACAAGTGCACTTCCTGCAAGGAAGCATGTGTGTGTGTGCATGTGTGTGAAGGTGTGTGTATGCACGCACACACATCCACATGCACACATGCGTGAGTGTGTGAGGGAGTGTGAATGTGCATGTGTGTGCACAGGTGGGTATTGTGTACACTGTGCATGTAGCATGTCTTGGGTGTGTGCGTGTGTGGCGCCCCAGCCCCGCCTGCGTCCCTCCTGCCAGCGCCCGATGAGCTCAGCTCTGGCCCAGGTGGGCTCGCACGCTCCCCCCCTGAGCGGTCAGCTTGAGCACCTTTTGCTCTTGCTAACTAGCCAGCTCCATTGACCCTCAGAGAGCAAAGCTTCACTGTAGCTATAGCTCGTGGTGACTCTGGCTGGTCTGCATCATCTTCCAGAACCCCTGAGGAGGGCAGTTGTGTTTTCTGTCTGTATGTTGCTTGTGGGGACAGAGCAGGGCGAGTCTCCTTCAGCCGCCTCCCCTCTGCCAGGCAGAGTCACAGCGGGGCGCAGAGAGCTCCGCCGTGCTGTTCACTCTGAGGAGCTCCAGCCTCTGTGCGACCCCTGATCCAAGGAGCCGACGTGGACACACAGACTCCCTTCAGATCGGACTGTGGAGAGCTGGGGGGAAGGGGCCATGTCCTGAGCCTCATGAGTGGCTGTCCTATCCCCAGGTGAAGTATGTGGGGCTCCTGAGCACCCAGAGGACCTGCAGAGGTCCCTGGGAGCCACGGTGCTGCCCCAGGCTTTAAGCAGACGGTCTCCGTGCTGGGAAACAGTGTTGGGGTAGGACCTGGTCAGTCAGAGCTGCTGTGCATCCTGACCCTGGAGTCTCGCTGCAGCCCCTGGGCCTGGGGAAGTGGTGGCCAGAGGGGCGTGGTGACCCGTAGGCCTGGAGGAGCCTCTTGAGGGGCTGGCGGGGACAGACACTTCGTGCCAAACCTGCTGCCGTGTGCACTGGAAATGAGGACAAAGTGACTTGTCAAGGACGCTGGGCAGGAAGGGAGGCAGCATGAGGAGACGCTGTGAGCACCCAGGTGACAGAGTCGCTGTCAGGTCACTCGTCGCTACATCCTGTGCAGGGCCAGCATGGCAGTTATTATTTCTGTTTGTCCATCCTGGACCAGGCATGCAAAGGCTTCCCCAGACGGAGCTCACACCATCGCTGTGCTGCCACTGCATCATGCACCTGTCCTCGGAAGTGCTGGAGGGCAGACAGGCCAAGGCGTAGAAGTGTCAGGACTGGAAGCCAAGACCCGCTGGCGTCACCAGGAGCCCCTTCGAGCCAGACCTGCTACAGATTGCGCTGCTCCGTACGGCCAGGCACAGACTGTGGCAGGGGCATCACCCAAGGGAGCTGCACATGGTTGACGTGGCCATGGGCCAGGAGAGGCGGGGGGCTCAGGAGAGGCGGGGCTTCCATGCTGAGCATGTGCAGGGCGACATGCCCGTGGGTGGAGTTGCTGGTGCACCCTGGGACGACTGGGCTCCGTAGGGACAGCAGATGCTGGGCACCAGGAGGAGCAAGCTTTTCTTGTGCAAAAGCTCCTTGCTGGGTGTCGCCATTTGTTCAAGGTGTTGAGGTGTTAGGGTGCGGTCGCCGCACTCAGGAATGCGAGGTTTGCCCAAGTAGCCTAGCTGCTCACGCTGTGACCCTGGAGTCTCTCTCAGCACTAACAGACTGAAAATGCAGTGACGTGTCTGTGTGGACCCTCACGGCAGATCCCCGGCTCTCCTCCTTGGCTTTAGCTCTGTTTGCTGCTGCCCGCTGTGCGGTACTGTGTCAGCCTCTCCTGGAGGACCTGGCGCTCTACCCGCTGCCAACCTGGCTGTTCTTTGCTTGTCATCAAGGGGCTAAAGGTGAATGAGCTAAGTGGAGTTTCGAGGTGATGCGAGGCAGCGTACCAGGAGGGGCGCGGGCTGCATCTAGGGACAGGAAGGACACGCGGGCTTCTGTTTTTCACGTTTTGTTTTGGGAAATCGTGGCTCCAGCCATGGAGGACAGGGGTTACCCTTCCTGAATCTTGTCATTGCTAAACAGTGCGCCTCTACAGCTGTTCCCCAGGAGGACCTGGGGGGGAGCCGTTCTCAGCCCGGGCCCGCTGTGTCCAGGGTGCTGCTGCGCTGCTGGCTGGACGTGTCTTGTTTTCTGAGAAGGTGGAGAGCTGTAGGGTTGCTTCTGCTTCCACATAGCTTGGAAATGGGACCCGTCGTCAGGTGGGAGGAAAAGCCTTGTGTCCTGACGTTTACCGATGCCGCAGAGTAGGGCTCCCCCAGAGGCGAAGTGTGACAATGCTCTCTTAGCAGATGCATGTGTTGAACACGTGCGTGTGGACCGGGAGGGAAGCTCCTCCCAGCAGATGTAGGGTCTGTCTCATAAAGTCAGTTTATTAAGACAAAGGATGTGCAGCAGGCTGCAGGTCTTCACAGGAAGAAATGCCACCTGCAGACTTGTGTCTGGGAATTATCACCCCGATCTCTGGGATGAGCGCACTGACGGGGTCATTCAGCAGCACCTGCTTCAGAAACCGCGCCCCACGTTTGACTCTGAGGGCGGGTGTGGGACGGTTCCATGTCCCCAGAGGTGTGACCCGCAGAGACCAGGCGTATGGCACTGCCGAGCCAGAGCCATCCTATTGAGCCAGCGTGAAGCTTCTGTATACCTCATTTTTAGAATGCTTTCCCCAGCAGTACAAGCATGGAATTGTTTTCATTCTCGGTGGCATAATGGAGACTTTGTGATATGTTCATGAGAATTGTGAAGTATGGAATGTGACTTTTATTTTAAGATTTGGAGGGAACCCCTCGCGGCATTTCCCTCCTGACCTTTCCATGCAGCCCTGCGGTCCCATTGCCAGTGAGTGGGCCCTGAATGTGCATTTTTGTTGTGTCTGAGAGCCGTGCGCTGGGCACGACGGCTGTGAAGAACCTGTCACCAGCGAGGACAGTCAGTGGCCTCCTGTTGGTTTATTGACCAAATTAAATCGTGACGTTTCCATTCTTTTGAAAACTAACTTTAAAAAACGCAGTGTTCTCTATTCCTGTCAAACTTCACCACCTAGTAACAGATTTAGGAATAAAAGTGAACTCCAGATTTGCCAAAGTATTAAAAAAGAGACGAACAGGAAGAAGTTTTCAGAAAGGGAGAATTTACTCACGTGTGTGCCGGAGTTGGCAGAGGCGGAGCACCCTCACCCAGGGTGAGGTTCGTGGGGGACCTGGAGAGCCGTGGCTGGCGACAGACAGCGGCCAGCCCTCGGTCTCCGGCCAGGCCCTGGGGAGAATTGCAGCGGTGTGCCAGAAAGCCGGTGTGGGAAGGCAACGAGGGTGTGCGGAGAAAGTGGAGCAGCAGGACCGGGGCGAAGGCCTTGCGGTCTTGGGGTCAGGAAGCTGCTGGAGGAGTCTGTAGACACTGGTGGGCGGCTGGCTTTGGTGCGTGGAGCGTTTCCCCTGCCAGAACAGACACGCGTGACGCACATTTGGCATTCCTGATTTCCTCCTGGAACCTGGAACCAGAGCGGGGAGATGGAGGGTGTCTAGCCCAGGTTCGGGAAGCGAAGAGCCGAAGGCCGAGCGGCGCCACGCGGTTTGGATGTGTGTGAATCCTCGAGTTATTTCCGTGATGTCACGATATTCCAGCCTGAGTATTTCAGGAATTCAGAGAATGAGGCTGTCTGGGCAGGGGGTGCTGAGAACCTCACAGGGGAGGGGCAGAGTGTGGCGGGAGCCCTGGGACACCTGCCTTTGGGGTGACGGATGGCTGTTGACACATGTGGTGGAAGAAGCAAATATGCACAGTGTCAGGAAGATAAGACTCTGTGTGGAAGGAGCTTAGAGTGAGTGGGGAAAAGCCGATCAGGTGAGGGCCGAAGTGGATGCCAAGCGAGGGGCTCAGCAGCACCTGAACAGCGGGTCTCCGGGG
>PVIR01018987.1:0-32589 GCA_004026965.1 Petromus typicus | reverse complement strand
TCTCTCTCTCTTCTTTTTATTTTTCTTCTGGAGACAGGATCCTGCTCTGTAATTCAGACTGGCCCTGAACTTGTTATGTAGTCCAGGCTGGCCTCAACTCATAGTGATCTTCTTGCCTCAGCTTCCTGAGTGCTGGAATTACATGTGTCTGGATTCCATCCAGTGTATTTTCACTGACGATAAAAACTTTCTATCCTCCATGCCTCTACTTAACTTTTGAATGTATTAGATACAATTACAATCATTTTTACGTGCTATCTTCCTCTTATTCTGCAGTGAATATTTTAGGAGTCTACCAGGAGTTATTTTTAACTTAATATTTTGGATTATGAATTGCTGGTCTAAATATACACTATTTAAACTCTTTGCTCAGTGATTCAGGTTATTATTATAAATGTCCTAGGATGCATTTCCACTACTACTCCTGAGTTTGGGCAAGGGACACAGACTTGTTATCTCTTCAGTCATGAGGTTAGTTTTTCTAATTTATTTGCATGAGTCCAGGCACTGAGTGTGTGTGTTAGTGTGTGTGTGTGTGTGTGTGTGTGTGTGTGTACCACTGATTCCCACTCCTTGCTCCACGCAGCCCTTCCAGATATTATGATTTGGCTCCCTCAGATTATACAAGTTGGGAACAATGAAATACAGCAGACTGACAGAAGAATAGATCAGAGACTACAGACCTCTATCAGTCACACTCATTTGGTCAAAACAGAAGCCCAGCTCCTTAAGCCAAACCCGGTGCCTCTTGTCTTAGTCTTCTGTCCATTTTTTAATGTATGGCTATGTTTTTATCTAAGTGTTCAAAATGATGTTGTATATTATAATTTATGCTAAATTTATACATGATAATTGTATTACTCATATTGCCTGAAATTACTAAGGATGCCTGGTAATGATTTTTTTATCTTAGTCATTGTAAGGTGTTAACATAATAATGCCATCTTTCTCTAAATTAATATGTGACTGATATATTGTTTTTTTATTTATTAGCTTTCAGTCTTTCTAGGTATGATGGCGCATGCCTATAATCCCAGCACTGAGGAGGCTGAGGCACGAGGATCACTGTGAGTTTGAGGCCAGCAGGCTACATAGTGAGTTCAAGGCCAGCCTGAACTACATGGCAAAACCCTGTCTCAACCATGCAACTAAACAAGCAAAAGCTCAAAGAAACACTTTAATCCTTGTGTGTTCCCACGTGTTAAGCAATGCTTCATAAATATGTGACATTATTTTCTAGATTAACTTTAGAATCATTTTCACAAGTTTCATAACAAATTCTATTGGGATTTTATTTGACCTTAGACTTACATAATTGACACCGTTATAATAAATAAAAATAGTGTCCTTTCACTTGAAAAATTACTCATGCCTTTCCATTTATACAAGTTTTTGTTCATGGTATTCAAGATTTATACAAGCTTTTGTGATGCTGTGATTTCTTTTTTTTTTGAGACAGGGTCTTGCTTCAGGCACCGGAACCACTGAGCTAACTCCCCGGCCCTGTGATTTCTTAATTCCTTCTTATTTCCTAGACAAGTCTTCTCTCCTACCTAATGGTCTGCCTTCTATAGTGAGCCTGGGGAGAAGTGAAAGCCAGTACTCATTGCTGAAAGCAAAGTAACCCCTGAGTGTCACGGAGACCATTCTTTATCTGAGAGGGAGCAAGCAAAGACTGACATCAGAGCAAAGAAGAAAGGGCTCCCAGCGATGTTCAGCATCATGATCTCAAATATGTGCCTTCAATGGCACAGAAATACAAACGGATTCCATCAGGGAGTTGAGGCTGAAGTCTTTGGACCACATCAGTAACAAATGGTTCTTACCCTTCCTTTGTGCCAGTTTTTTTTCCCCCCTCTAGCTGATCATGGTGTTGAGCATGGAAAATATAATCTCTGCTCCATGAAACTATCAGAGTAGACATTAAATAAACTGTTAACCACTAAATCAATTTTTAAAATGCCAAGTACTGAGTAGTACAAGGTATTGTAATGGCACATAACGGGGACCTGCTTTGTTCTGTGTGACCACAGAGAGCTTGGTTTCCACAGGAAATGGGATGTGAAATGACACTTCAGTAAGCGTGCGGACGCAGGGCAGGGACAGATGCTGTGGTCAGAGAACTTCGCGTTGGGCAGTAGAGCAGAAGCTGAGAGCAGAGAGAATGGGAGGGGTGAAAGGCTGGAGGGGCGAGTGGGGCCAGCACCACCTTCCAACTCTGTGGCCCCAGAGGAGCCAGCTGTGAGGGAGAAAGGCCCGGGCCGTCAGGGCCTGTGAGGAGAGTTTTAAGGGTTCTAAGCCAGTGGCTTTCAGTACTGCCTCTTCTCTGATGCCTATTTTGGAATTCAGTAGAGTGATATTTTTATTGCATTTGGTGATGTTGGTGCAGTTGCTATTAACACTGTGGAGGGGAGTCAGGCATGCCATGGGTCCCGCAATGCACAGGATAGTAATACAACTAACCCATAACTGTGAAAACTTGGTTTTATGTTCCACTGAGAACTTTACCAAAAAGTATTAACAAATGTGTTTCGCACTTTGAAGATTTTTGAAGTACCAAAGAATACATAGCTTTGTGGCTGTAGCACTGATAGAACGTCTATGTATGGCGGCAAATATCTGACTGACCTTCTCATGAGGTCTCCTATTGACAAAGTATTTACATATGGTATTATTCTATTACAGATTACATTCCTTCTCTCCTTCATTATATTTGGGCATAACTAGATAAAACATGTATGTCACTATTAACGATTTTCCAGGCTATCATTTATGAGCTTCGTGGCAGGAATAAAGTGGACATTATTAAATATTTATTTAAAATATGGTACTCCGTCTGACAGCGTCTGATGTACTGTTCTAGTTCACCTGGTCACACCTGCAGTTTTACCAAGACACAGGTTCCGGGCATCTTTTCCTATATGGGGCCCTGCAAGGGACTGCCCCATGCCCGCTCCTTTTAAAGGTATTGATTTCCTAATTTTTTCTTATTTCTTTAGATGAGCCCTCGCTCCTTCCTAACGGCCAGCTTTCTGAGCCTGGAAGGAAGTGAAAATCAGCATTTACTATCAAGAGCAATTAAAGGGATTTAGATCTTGGAGAGTTTTTTTTTTTTTTAAGGAATTAGATATTGGGGCCGTTGCACTGTGCTGAGCCCCTAGATCTTTTTAAAACTGTTTACCAAGTCTTGCTAAATCTCTAATCTGCCTCAATTGGGATCGAATTTACGATCCTTCCGCCTCAGCCTTCCAGAATGCCGGAAGTACAGGCTGGAGCCACACTGCCCGGCTTAGTCCTTGCTTCTCGCCTTCCCTGGACCCTCATGGTGTTACTGGCCCCACGAGTAACGGCCCGGAAGCAGATGGGCGATGGGGAGAAGAGCCCAAGGCTGGAGGCCTACGCGCCAGCCAGAGGACGACGGGAGCACCACCGAGAAGGAGCGTAGCTGCGCCTAGAGATTCCGGGCGCGTTTGGTGACGCACTTCCGGCCGCGCCGCGGAGCTGCCCGCTGCCGAGGTGAGTATGGTGTAGTGGTGCCAAACCCCTGGATCTGATCATCACTCTCTACCACTCTGGGTAGCGCTGTCCGAAGGCTGATTTTAGAAGAGGGAGCGGCGGCCCGGAGTCCTCTCTCCCCTCCTCCATTCCTGCTGGTCGAATGTGAACCAACCCACAGAAGGCGAAGTCTGTTACTTTCGTATCCGTCGTCTTCCGAGTGTTTAGCACTTGAAAAAATGTGTCGGTACAGCCAGAGGGTGAAGTGTTTGCGGGGGCGAAGTGGTCCGAGGTGATACGAAGTTTTTTGACATGTTGAGGTCATCCGGGCTTACACGCATTCTAAATTTGGACTGAGTGCAAACTCCAGTCACTTCTTGAATCAGGAGCGAGAGGGAAAGCAGAAATAGCAGTCTCCTCAAGCCATTTAGGAGCAGAATAAGCTTTGTGGAGGGCACTGTCTGCTGGAACGATGCCAGGCCTCAGAGGCATCTTGATCCTACTTCTCTCTGACTGTAGGTAACAGTGACCTGGAAATGACTTTGTGAATTGAAGTTGGTCCATAATGGCCACGATTGAGCCTCCAGGCTGTTTGAGTTTGTTTAAATTTTATTGATCAGAGTACTGTAAGCTTGTGGAGTTACTTTATTGTAATCTAAGAAGCCTAAGTTTTACTGGGTTATTTTTGGCTTTTTGTTATTTTTGGTTTATGTGTCTGACTTGGAATTTTTTGTATGCCTATTGGATAAGATCTTAAACGCTTAGGCTTGATGGAGGTCTGGCCTTTGTTAAATCGTAAGGCTGGGGAATGAGGCTGCACAGGGTCTTGTGGTAGATTTCCTTGCCTTTTTGTAGTTTATATGCTTGATGATTCTGCCTATTTTCTTGTAGGACCATAAAATGCTCTTGTAATCTCGTCACTGTAGGAACCATGCTCTTCATTGAGTTCTCCCAGGACCATGTCCTTTGGGATTACATGTTGTTAAACTGAGTTTATGTTCCCAGGCCATAGTCATTGTGTTGGCTCAGAATAAATCATTCTCTTAGATTTTGTTTGTTTTTGCTTTTTGAGACAGAGTCTCATTGAGTAGCCCAGGCTGGCTTTGAACTCATGGCCATTCTCCTGCCTCAGCTTTTTAAGTGCTAGGATTACAAGTGTGCTGTGCCACCATGCCTAGGTGTGGAATTTTTAATTGCTATTTTTGTGTCAGCTACTTCCACAGTATAGTAAAGAATTTGCTCAGTTGTAGAATAACATAGAGTATTGCTAATTCGTATTTCCATGAAGCAGATTTACTACCTAGAGTGCAGTAGTTGAGTACAAGTCATTTTATCTTTAGCCTTACAGTATTTAGTTAAAATACTGTTTTCCAGAGTTATTGATTCAGGACATTCTCAATACTTCACCGTGGTTTTGCTTTTCAATTGTAGTAAGGGTCATTGGTTTTTTTGTGTCCCGTTTATTACGTTTTAGTTCCTCTCCACCCCATCTAAAATGTGTGTGTGTGTGTGTGTGTGTGTGTGTGTGTATTTAAGAACATACAAAGCCAGCACAACTGTAATCTCAGTTCTTGGTTGTATTAGGAGGGTGGACAAGGCAGGAGAATCATAAATTCAAAGGCAGTCTTAGCACCTTAATGAGACCTAACTTCAGTATAAAGCCCGAAGGATGCCATGGGCGGGGGTCGTTCATTGGTGCAGCACTTGCCTATCATATGGTAGGCCCTGGCTTCAACCCCAGTACAGTGGTACGTTGGTACTCCTTGTTATTGGTTGTTGGAAGCACAAATGCCAAACAAATTGTTTTGGCTGGAGAAGGGAGCAGGTCACAAGCAGATGACACAAGCTCCAGATGATGCACCAAATGCTGACAAAAATGTGTCAGCCAAAAATGAGCAAGGGGGAGGGGGAGAAGTGTGGACACACCACTCAAGAAACAACATTTCCTATTAACCACTAAATCAATTTTTAAAATGCCAAGTACTGAGTAGTACAAAGTATTATAACGGCACATAACAGGGACCTGCTTTCTTCTGTGTGACCGCAGAACTACTACCACAGTACTACTCCATCCATCTGTGTGTTCCTCATCCAACTTCTAGCCTCCCACCCTTAGAGGTAACAGGTATTTGTGATTTACTGTGAACCATAGTCTCTAAAAATTTATAACATTTTTATCTCCGTACACAGTTTGTTACTTACCTTGCAGTCCTGAGGCTTGAACCTAGGGCCTTGCCACTGAGCTGCATCCCCAACCCCCTATTTATTTATTTTAAAATTTTGAGACAGTATCTTGTTAAGTTGCCCACACTAGGCTCAAACAGTTTTTTGTTTGTTCTTGAGCTTTTGCAAAAGTGGCACCATAGTGTGTACAGTCATCTGGTACTGGTATAATATGTCATGAAATTTACTTGTGTGTTGCTGCTGGGTTATAGTCCATTGTAAAAGCAATACAAGAACTGTTGCCTTAGTGGACATGTGAATTTTCAGTGGGGTTTAAGTTTCTTAAAGTAAGTATTAATGATTATTTCAAACACCTTTGGCATCTAGTGAGATGGAGAATCTGTTCATTTTTCTTTGGCTTATTAATGTAGAAAAGAATTAGTAGAGTTGATTCATTAGATTTAAATGGGGTTATATATTCTTCCATCACATAGTAAGTTTTCTTTTAAACACTATAGAATATGTTTCTAAAAGGTCACTAGCCAAAAAACAAAGCCTCAAAAATCCATGAAATAGCACTTAATAGATCAGCTTATTGAAACATGCTGTGAAGCCAGAACTTAACAAGCAGAGGGAAAAATGACAATTTAAAAAAACTGTTCTGTTAAAATATTTATTAGTTCAGGGATAAAACAGTTAGGGATTATAAAATGGTAATTAAACTGTGAACCATAAAAACTTACAGAATGTGGCCAGTAATGTATCCAGATGAAAATTTAGGGCATTATAGGCTTTAGTTGCCAAATAAAAGAGGAGGAAAATAAATGAATAAATCGTGCAACTTCAAGGTAGAAAGTCTTTAAAAGAGAAAAAGCCTGTTCCCTAGAGGAAGAGCGTGGAACAAGGACGTATGTGTAGGAATCCATGCAGCAGGGTGGTCACAGGCACAGAGTAAAGGACACGGTCAATCCTGTTAAAAGAAAAACTAAACAAAGTAATAATTCAGGTGAGCAAAGACCCACTCAGTATTGGGCAGCCCCTAGCACTGGGATAGCTTCTATAAAATGGGCTGGCGCATCCTGCCTGGTTGACATTTACAGACAAATGAAGGTAAGTACTGTACAGAAAATGAGAAGGTGAGCTTCAGAGAGAGCTGAGTGGGTTAATACCTGGTGTTTGCTTTCTCTGAACCTGGTTAAGCTGAAGCTTGGACACGTGTTTTTGTTTTTTTTTTTTTGAAACGGTCTCGCTTTGTAGTTCTGGCTGGTCTGAGCTCACTATGTAGCGCAGACAAGCCTCGAATTCACAGCAGTTCTCCTGCCTCTGCCTCCCGAGTGCTGGGCTTACAGGTGTGAGTCAGCACACCTGACACTGTGGTGTGTTTCCCAGGGATCGAACTTGGGACCTTGTACTGGCCAGGCAAATGCTGGAACCACTGAATTAAATCCCGGGCCCATTGGCCACTCCTACCAGATGAAACTCAGCTGTGTGTGACAAAGGCCAATTCCTAACTAAGGTTTTCAGTTCTTTATGTGCTGAGGTTGCAGCTTCATACATGTAAGGACTTAAATGAGTTCATGGGGAGGCTTTCTTAGGCCAAGGCAGTTTGATTTAACAAACAGTGAAAGGATGTGTTGTCAGGCTGGGCCCTTAGTAGGCTGGCTGTCTTGTTGGGTCTTTGAGGAGCCTTAGAGTCTGAAGGATGCCCCTCCACGAGACAAAAGGGCAAAACATTTTTCCATTTTGTCCCCTTGGTCAAGGATAGCCCGAGATACATTACCTCTCCTGTACTTCAGGGCCCAGCAAGGGTCGCACACTGGACCTCAGGGAAGCCCCAGGGGAGGACCCGGGTGTGCGTGGTGTAGGTCCTTGCAGAGGTTGGTAGGTCGCTGCTTTGCAAAGCCGGTTGGTGCCTCTGTGGAAATGTGTGAGGCGATGACTTGACACATTCAGTCAGAGGCGGGGACAGGCGGAGGAGGCAGTTTAGCACCTCCCTTCCCACTCCGCCTCCTAGGTCTGCCTGGGCCGGGTAGGAGGTAGACCTGCCAAGCCTCCACCGAGGCACTGGGCTTCTTGAGGACACTCAGGAGTGCTGTGCGACTCCAGGCCCGACCACCCTTGTTTCCCTTGAAATGTACTCAAGGTTGATGCTGGTGTACAGAATAATGAGTTGGAAGATTGTGGTAATGTTGTGTGTCTTGAACTGAATTATTGCTCCATAAGTCTTTGTTCTTTTATTCTTTAGACTCTATAATGTATGTTCTGTGTACACTCGTGTGTGTGGTTGTCACAATGATAAAGTCCTGGGGTTCCAAGCAGTGAGTGACAGTGACCAGCCAGGAAGAGTCCTGGGCATGGAGCGAGTGAGTGGGCTGTGCACTTCTTCCTGGGCAGCTCCCAGCCCCACTCCTGACTGGCTGCTGGCTGCCTGCACCCCGAATCTCCTGTGAGGAGCTGTGTTCCTGCAGTAGGGGTGGCTTCTCTCACATTTTCTCTCTGTCCCAGCTCCAGCCCTTCCCCAAGAGGAACTCTAGGCGATGGCAACCATGCTCCTCACAGACTGGCCCCAGGTGAGCTCCGAGTTCTTCAGATTGAGGACAGCTGCGAGGGAGTCGATGAGACCAAGGGATGAAAGCCTGGGACTTGGGGGGTGGTCCCTGGGAGGCTGTGGCAACAGCTGGGACAGTGACCGGCTGCAGGAGGGTGAGCCCAAGAGGCCGTGCATGGTCTTCTGCTCTTCTGGAAGGTGAGCCCTTGGCGCAGGGCTCCAGGTGAGTGGGGCCATCAGCTGCCATCGGGGATGCTGTGGGCACAGGTGAGAATGGAGGGAATCACAGGGCTGGGATTCTCATGGCAGGCCAAGGGAAAGAGGAGGAGCAGAGGAGCTCGGTGAGAAGGGTGGCTGTGCCTTTAAGGGGGAAGGAGGAGATGATGGAAAAGAGGGGGGAAAACAGCAAGTTCGTGGGGCAGTGTCCTGTTGTGTCCTTATAAAGCTCCTTGGGGTGCAGTGGCTCAGACTTCAACTCTGGTAAAATCTTTTAATCCTCTCCAAAAATAATTGAGCAAACCAAATTTTCATACATTGCCAGGGACTTCCTGGCCCTTCTGAGGCTTATCCATGGCCTCCGTGAGTTCCTGGTTGGGACTCAGTCCTGGCGACGTGGCTGGGTGTGCACAGTGCTCCAGGCTCTGCACCATGCCCGCTGCACAGGCTCTTCGGTTCTGGCACCCACTTCCTGGGATGGACACGGTGTGGTGTATTCACCTGGAGTTATTGTGTGATTATAATTGCTCAGCGATGCGATAGCATGAACCAGTGATCAGATTTGTGACAGTCGTGCATAGACTGATTTTTCAAGTGCAGTTCAAAAGTAAGGACACCTTTCAAGAGTCCACTTAACTGGTTCAGGTGATGTGGACTTCATCAAGGAGAGCTGGTGAAGAGGAGGGAGACAGTAAAAATCATGCCTCAGACATTAAAGTCTTAAGGACTGGGACAGTCAAAGATTCAGGGGATGAGGAGAGAAGCAGGAAGGTCAGGAATGCCCCCAGGTGTCTAAGGTTTCTTGGGTGTGTGGTGTGGACACTCGCTAAAGAAGGAATTCCGGAGGAGGTGCTCACCTGCTGGGGGAAGGGCAATGGTGGCACACAGGGGAGGCCATCATTTTATGCAGGAAGTTTATATGCAATGTCTGCGGTTACACACGGGGGACTCATAGAAACACCTAGACAATGGACTGGAATTGCTGTTTGTCAGAAAGATAAATCTTGGCAGAAAGATGAAGGCAAATCCTTCCAGTGAGTCTACAAAGCTGTTGCAGGAGGCTGAGGCGGTCAGAAGGAGCATTACCCAGGGACTGCAGCTAGCCAGGAGGGAGCGTCTGGGCCTGACATGACATGTGACATGTAGCATCAGCCCCGGGCAGCAGAGCTTACGTTGACCACATAGCCTAGTGCCACAAAAAAGGAGAGTCCAGAGGGGTGGAGAGCAGGGGCCCAGCAGGAAAGAGTAAAGGACCTGGGAGATGCTGTGGGAGAGGGGCAGAGATGCTGGGTGACCAGGGAGCGCTGGCCTGGGTAGCTCTGAGTTTCCTTGGCTGGCTGTGTGGGAGCAAAGACGACTGACCCTAATTGGGAGTCTGTGATGAGAATTAGGTGGCAGATGAGGTAGAAGCTAGGACAGTTATTTGGAGGTGGCTTTGAGTATGAGAATGAAGGCAAGGTGTGGAAGTCCAGCAGGGCTGAGATTAGGCACAGGCGCGGCCAGACCTCGTAGGATTGCAGTGGGAACTCCTCGTGATTGGTCCTGAGCCTGCCACTGAGGGAGAGCTGCCTAATGGAGCAGAGTTACTGTAAGAGATCTCGTGCATGGGAATTTGTGTCTTTTATCCTAACTTATGTTGTCTTTTAAAATGTGAAAAAATGGTATAAGGTTTTTCTGCTGTGAGGGAAGTGAGATATTCCAAAGTTAAGTTTCCTGGTGCTTTTTCATACTTCTCCTTAGCTATTAATTATGTGACCTTTACAAGTCCCTCCCCGAGCCCTTATACTTCCCTCTGCCCCTCACCTAGGGCCTGATGCATGGAATTGGCCCTAGGGCAGCAGGAACCTGTTGTTTCAGAAGTTGGTGACCTTCGAGGATGTGGCCGTATACTTCACACCGTCAGAATGGGATGGCCTGTCCCCTGCACAGAGGTCCCTGTACAGGGACGTGATGCTGGAGAATTATGGGAATGTGGCCTCTCTGGGTAAGACTTCTCTCTCACTGGGATTTATACCTGACCATCGGGATTTCCGGGCTCCTTTCTCCTTGGCAGGATGCAGGTGGGATTCTGATAATCTTCCACTGAGCAGGGACCCTGGGGTTGTTCGTTATTCCTTGACAAATTCATTGGGCCAGTGTAACAAGATGCCTGTATGTGCTTCTAAACTACCTTGTAGAAACTGTGTTTTGGACACAATCTGAAAAATAGTAGCTTGCTGTTCCATGGTGGAACTCTGAATGTTCTAGAGTCCCCTTTGGGCAGACCCTCCCAGCCTGTCCTGCCTGGGACCGCCTGCTGTGTAGTCTGTGCCTTTCTGAAGCCTCCCTCCCATATCCCTTCTGAAGGTCTGGCCATTGTCACTACCACCTCAATCTCTTCCAGAGTTCTTGGCCTCCCTTCTCATTGCTAAGGCTTAGGAACTCACCTGTGGGAGATTATTCATGTCTCTCCTCTTCCTTCTCAAACCAGGGTTTCCACTTCTCAAACCGGCTGTGATCTCAGAACTGGAGAAAGGAGGTGAGCTGGAGGGTCCCTCTTCACTGGCCATCGTAACTGGAACGGGCCCTCGGGGCCTCTGGACTGGTAAGGGAGGCACACTGCCCAGCAGCATACTATGTAAACGTGCCACGCTTTTGGCCACTTATACAGAGTAATGCTTCTTGTTTTTTTGTTTTTGTTTTTGTTTTGTAATGTTGGGAATTGAACCCAAGGCCTTGGGTTTTGGTGATTTATAGAGACAGGTCTGTTGTACTCTTTACACACATTTTTGTATCTAATCCTAACAACAGATCTTTTTTCTAAAAGTCTCTTCAGTCCTAATTTTGGAAGCCTATCTTGCCCAGACAATATTAATGGATTTAGTAATTTTTGGAGTCCTTCCCACTTTCTAAGAACTGATCACTTAATGTGGAGGATACAGAATTAACAGACTTTTCACACACAAAAAGGGTATGGTTAAAAGTACACTCTTTAGAGTAAGCTTTCCTGTGTTGTGTCCTCGCTAGATTATTTTCTAATTATGTGAACTTTGAGCCAGATCAAGTATTTGAGATCTCTAAGTTTCAGTGATCTCTCTGAAAGGGGGATAAAATTATAATAATAATACTAAGAAGGCAGTACTACTAGGCTTTCAAGTTGAGGATTAAATGAAATAATATGTATAAATGCCTAGCATAGTATGTGCTCAATTAAATGTTTTTATTTTGAGGACAGAGCAGTACATAGAAAAAGTAAAGAGGAATTACATGATTTTTCAATGTTGATGTTAAAATGTGTCACTTGAGAGGATCTTAGACATAAACACCTTATCAGTGTGTCTACACTTCTAATCGTAAGGTCCTTGGTCAATGATGATTGAATATCATTTCTTTTTTTTTTCTTTTTTCAGTGCTAGAGATTGAACCTAGGGTCTTGCACATTGTAGGCTAGTGCTGTACTACTGAGCTACCTCCAACCCCATTGTAGCAGGCAGTTCTGAAATCTTTAAAGTCTTTGAGTAGGCCATCATGATTTCAGCTGAAGGTAGAAACATTAATCTCATCCCTGAAATGTATGCTAATAGGGCTGAGGAATCATGTAGGCTCTCGTTCAGACAGAAAAGGAAGGACAGAGAAAGCGTGAGGCCCATGACAACATAGTTAACTCTCTTTTAAAAAGCTTTTTCCTAAGGCCCATATGGTGACTTCCATTTAAGTCTTATTTGCTGGAACTTAGCCATCCATACTGTAAGAACACATGGGAAATACAGCCTTTTTCTTCTTTTTTTCTTGGTACTGAGGGTTAAACTCAGGACCTTTACTGTGAGATACTTCCCCAGTTTTTTTTTTTTTAAGCAGTGTCTTGCTGAGTTACTGAGTTGTCCAGGCTGGACTCAAACTTTCAGACTTCCTGTTTCAGCTTCCCAGAGTGCTGGGACTACAGATGTGCATCACCACCCTGCGCCAGAAATTTTTATCTTAATAGTTTTAGAGGCTGGAAGTCTAAGATCCAAACACAGGCAGATCTGTATCTGGTGAGGGCCTGCCACCTGGTTAATAGCAGCTATCTTCGTCTGCATCCTCACTTGGCAGAATGGAAGGGGACTCTGCACGTTCCCATAAAAGCATACTAATCTCATTCCTGAGATCCCTGCCAAAGGGATCCTTAAAACATCCTTAAAACATTCACAGGGAAGGTTAGGACTTCAACATATAAATTGAGATAGAAATAGATAATTTTTCTTTCTTTTTTTTTTAAGTTTTTTGGGACAAGGTCTTGTTTTATAGTTCAGGATAGTCCTGAACTCACTATGTAGCCCAGGCTAGCCTTGAAGAACTCATGGCAATCTTCCTGTTTCTGCCTCCCAAGTGCTGGGATTACAGGTGTGAGCCACCATGCCTGGCCAGTTTTTCTTTTTTTAATTTGAAAAAGAGAGTATTATTTTAAAAATACTTTCTAGGGAAAGCCAGCTAAGTTGGGTTTATTGAGGGAAATTTTAATGATATACTGAAGCCGTGGACAATTTATGTAATGTTGAAAAGAAATGAAAGATAAAAAATAGTGTCGATATTTTGGGGCCAACCTTTTGAAAAATTTGGGGACAGATGTAGAGATCAGTAGCTGTAAAGACTATTGAGATTATAAAAAGAAAAGAGGTAGAAAGAGTGGCAAAATTAATGAACAGGTTTCTAGAGGGGATGGGAAGAGATAGATCAAATCGACTTTCAGCAGAGTCTTTCAAAAATAATGAAAAGAATTTTGGAAAAAGCCTAATATTTAACTTCAGAGGAACAAAGCAAAAGTCTTTGCTTTTTTCCTTTCTAATGCTGCTGACACATTTCCTGTGTTGTTATATGTTATTGGATCCTATGCCTTTTCTTTCTTAAATGTTTTCTACTTTTATTAATAAAAGACGCAGTACCTTGGGAATGAGAATGAAGAAGAGCATGGTATAATGGCTAAATGCTGATCTGGTGGACAAGACCCAAAATTTTACTTACTGCTATCACTTTTAACCATCATGTTATTGCTTGTGGCCCTGCCTTAGGCAGAGTGTGTCTAGTATCCTTTTAAAGCATTAATTTAAAATGTATAATATTAATAAGTGCTCAAAACAGTACAGGAAATGTCTTAAGGGTGAGGCTAGTAAACTCTGTGCCAGTTTTTGCTCATTTTTTTGTATAATCTTTTAAATCAGAAGTTTTCTAGGCATAGGCAAATATATGTGTATATCTGTCCTCTTTTGTACATAAACGACATCTTCTCTATGTTTCCAAATTTATTTTTCCTCTAAACAGTGTGTCTTCGATAGCGTTTCATGTCGGTATGTTTAGATTTGTTATTTTACCAGTTATGTATTCATATTACAACTACTTTATGGATGAAGCTGAGGTTCTTTGACTTAGTCTGGTGATATTACAGAGGCCCCGATTGTTATGATCCTTTAGAGTACAGTTCTTTTTTCTAGCATGTTTCTTATATGACATTTTATGTTTTCTATTTTTATAGTAGATACTGATGTACAGACAAACAATAATTTGACAGAGGAAATGTGTGAAGAAAAGGATAGCACATCATTTGAACTTTGGAAGAACTTTTCCCTGGAAACAGAGTTTTTGGAAGCCTGTAAACCAGAGCCACCACCGGAAGTCTACTCAGCAGGAAGGATGAAGAAGGAAGAGACCCACAGTGTGGAGGGTGCAGTGAAAGAAGAAACAAGCTCCCGGGAGGAGTGTTCCCTTAGTCACAGTCCGGCCTTGCGTCAGCATTACAGTGTCTCCACTGAAGAGCAGTACCCTGGTTGTCTCGGACTGATGAAAGCCTTCAGCTTTGACACAGAACTTATTAGGCATGAAATTATAAATACTGTGGAGAGTACTTTGAAATGTGAAGATTTAGTGGAAACCTTTGGATTTGACTCTGAACCCAGTCAGCGTCTAGAAAACTACACTGGGGAGAAGCCTTATCAGTGTGTGGAGTGTGGCAAAGCCTTCAGTGGTAATGCAAAATTAATTTGGCATCAAAGACTTCATAGTGGGGAGAAACCCTTCAAGTGTTTGGAGTGTGGGAAGGGTTTCAGTTACAGTTCTCATTATATCACACATCAGACAATCCACAGCGGGGAGAAGCCCTATCAGTGTAAGGTTTGTGGGAAAGCCTTTAGTGTTAATGGGAGTCTTAGTAGGCATCAGAGGATTCATACAGGAGAGAAGCCCTATCATTGCCAAGAGTGTGGAACTGGCTTTAGCTGTAGTTCTGCATATATTACACATCGGAGAGTCCACACTGGAGAGAAACCTTTTGAGTGCAGTGACTGTGGGAAAGCTTTCAATGTTAATGCAAAATTAATTCAGCACCAGAGAATCCACACTGGAGAGAAACCTTATGTGTGTAGCGAGTGTGGGAAAGGCTTCAGGTGCAGCTCCCAGCTTAGGCAGCATCAGAGTATCCATACTGGAGAGAAGCCATATCAGTGTAGAGAGTGTGGAAAAGCATTCAATAATAATGCAAAACTCATTCAGCATCAGAGAATCCACACGGGTGAGAAACCCTATGGGTGCAATGAATGTGGAAAAGCCTTCAGTGTCAAAGGAAAGTTAATCCAGCACCAAAGAATCCACACTGGTGAGAAACCGTATGGATGTAGTGAATGTGGGAAAGCCTTTCGGTGTAACTCTCAGCTTCGGCAGCATGTGAGGATCCACACTGGGGAGAAGCCCTATAAGTGTGATGAATGTGGGAAGGCTTTCAGTGTTAACGCAAAACTATTGCAGCATCAGAGAATTCACACTGGAGAGAAACCTTTCGAATGTAGTGAATGTGGGAAATGCTTTACTTCTAAAAGAAACCTACTTGATCATCACCGAATCCATACTGGAGAAAAGCCCTATCAGTGCAAGGAATGTGGGAAAGCCTTCAGTATCAATGCCAAGTTAACTAGACATCAGAGAATACATACTGGAGAGAAACCTTTCAAATGTATGGAATGTGAGAAAGCTTTCAGCTGTAGTTCTGACTATATTGTGCACCAGAGAATTCATACTGGAGAGAAACCCTTTCAGTGTAAGGAATGTGGGAAAGCCTTCCACGTTAATGCCCATTTAATTCGACATCAGAGGAGCCACACCGGGGAAAAGCCTTTCCGATGTGTGGAGTGTGGCAAAGGCTTCAGCTTTAGTTCTGACTGTATCATACACCAGACTGTCCACACTTGGAAGAAACCTTATGTGTGTAATATCTGTGGGAAAGCCTTCAGGTTTACCTTCCAACTTGGTCAGCATCAGAGTGTCCACAGTGAAGGGAAATCTTAGTAGAGAGAAAGATGTAGAAGCTCTGAAGATTAATGCTGAAGTGGCTCATGCACCAGCAGATTCACCCTGGTGGAATGCTCTGGGAAGGAATTGAATGTGGCCAAGTCTTCATGTGGAAACACATCTTTTTTAAATTAACTTTTAATGAAGAATGCGTCACTAATTTAAAATGATATGTAAAAAATAAATAACTTTGTTTTATACCAATAGCCAACTAGAAAATATTGAAGCAAACATCTCCTTCCCAGCAGTATCAAGAACAGATTTTCTAGGGACAAACAATTGTTTTGTGGAACATGTATGGTGAAAATTATAATTCTCCGAGGGCCACCAAAGGAAGCTTGAATAGAGAGAGAGGAAAAGATTGTGTTCTTGGGCTGAGGATTTAAGCTCAGTGGTTCTGGCACCTGTCTTGCAAGCACAAGGGCCCGGGTTCGATCCCTGGTAACCACATACAATACTGGGTGTGGAGACTCACACCCAGCAGCAATCAGTACTACATACCACAGTGCCAGGTGTGGTGGCTCACAGCTGTAGTCCCAGCACTCGGGAGGCAGAGGCAGGAGGATTGCTGTGATGTGATTTTGAGGCTGAGCTCAGAGCCAGCCTGAACTACAAAGCGAGACCCTGTCTCAAAAAAAAAAAAAAAAATTGTGTTCTTATGTAGGAAAATCCCTATTATAAAGATAATTGTTCTACCTAAACTAATTTATTTCTGTTCAGTTTTTGACATTAAGCATGTATTTTATAAAGAGGAAAAGTAATATTTCACATTTATGAATTAGAAAACTTTTCAAAGTACCAGATGAATGCTAAAAACAGCATGCTGATAAACTGATCACTCGTACACTTTTGTTTTAAATACTCCCAAATAAAACTGAAAAGTGAAGCCTAAAATATGAAAATTTCTTTGTAAAATTTATGCCACAAAAGTGTAGTATATAATATATACAGGAATTTTACAGTAAAAAGGAGATCTATAGATTAATGAAAACCAGCTAGTAACACTAACAGGCAGCTTTTAAAAATGTAAACATGACTAGTAAGGTAAAAGGAGGTGTTGATCTCAGTACTGTGAGTGAAAAGTAGTAAGATATTTTACACACCTGTGTTATCTGTGCACCTACACCACTGTACTCTCAAGAATGACATTTACTGTAGACAGATGCACCGCGTGGAAATATAAACACCGTAGCATGTCGAAGCATTCCTATTTCATACTAACTGGAACTCCTGCAAACATCATCCTTGTGGACCCAGGAGAAGGTTCTACTTTGGATTCTTGCTCTCTAGTGCTTGTCAGGGTCTCTGGCTCTTGGAAGTCTCAGTATACTCTTTAGATGAGAACCTTCTACTTTAAAGCTTTAAGTGAAGTTTCTCTGGAGGACCATAGAGGCAGTGAGTGGGGAGCACTGAAGACTGCATACTTTTTCTCAAGAGGGCAGCCTCTGTTCAACAGCTCTAGGTCATAACGGGCAGAATAGGATTAGTTTTCAAAAAGTCAGAAATTGAGTTTTTAAAATGTAAAATATCTGTCTTTATCCTTCCTCCCCTACCCCAGTTGAGGTCCAAGCCTATTATTCCAGAACCCTTGAACTGTTAAAGGGGGGGAATTTTTTTCTAGGTAGTCGTTTTTTGCCTGAGTCACATAAAAGTATGTGAACACCTGGTAGATATAAACGGATCTAAAGGGAAGTGGGTCATCATAGTTTCCTGCATCATCACCTATTAAAGGAAAACTTAACATTTCCAATGCCCAGTGTGTTTCCATAAGCAATTCATTTGAGGACACAGTATATGCAAACCATAATTAATGATCAAGAAGAAATGCAAACAGTTTTAAGGTCTCAGCACCAATAAGGCTGTCTCCCATTGACAACAGTCATGGTTGACCTGCAGGTTATGACGCTTTTGTCTGACTTTCCTATAAAATGAGGGTTCCATGGCAGGTTCAGTAATTTCCTATAACAGACAAGACTCATAGAAGCACCATTACCAGTTACGACAGGATACTAATGGGTACCCGTGAGCAGATGAGTTAGGGCAAGGTCTGGAGGCTCCAAAATGTCCCCTAAGGAGTTGAGTGAGGGGTACTGTGTTGCTTGCTGCCTGTGCGTGAGTGTATTCGCCACCCCACTCATTCACCACTAATCCTAGTGACTACCAGTAAATAACTCATCCTCGCCTTTCTCAAAGTCAGGATGAGGCTGGAATTTCCAGTTGTGTAGGCATGAGGTTGGTTCCCCATGTAGAAGCACACCAAGAATGACCCTATCAGCAAGCTTGGTTATGAAGGAGGCTTATGAATAATCAAAGATGACCTGTTCAAACTGAGTTGGGAAATTCTAAGGGTTTTAGAAGCTTTTTATACCAGAGGCGTGCGCGCGCGCGCGCGTATGTGTGTGTGTGTGAGTGACGACTGAATCTGGGAGACTCAACTACTGAACTATATTTGTAGCTTTTCATTTTAATTCCGAGACAGCCTCACAAAATTGCCCAGTCTGGCCTCAAACTTAGGATCTTCCTGCTTCAGCCTGGGTTTACAGGTATGTCTCACCACCTGGTTCCAAATATATTTCTTACTGTACATGCTTATGGCCACCGAAGCTGTTCAGAGCTCACATCTTTGCTATCAGTGCTAGACGGGCAGTTACAGGATTGACTATTTTCCCTGGTGGATTTCAGTCTTGAATCGGTCCATACAAGGCAGTGGGGGTGGTGACTATATTTTGCACCAGAGCACAATATTTAAATTTGATTTAAATTCAGTCTTGAATTGTTTCTGTTGTGCATCTCCTCACTTTGAGAGTGAGGATGTGTACTCTGCTATTGTATGCAGGCAACATTTAACTTTTCTGAGGCTCACAGCTAAGAGTTTGCATAGAGTCTCGAGGAAACTTTGGACTTGGACTTTCCAGCATTGTTAAGACTTTAATCATTCTTAAGAATTTACTAAATGAATTTTGCTGACAGAAATGCACATGAGTCTTTTGGGAGCCAGGGCAAGAGTTGCAGTTTGGGCTGAGAATGTCCTCCTAAAGCCTCATGCACTGGAGGTGGGTTATGAGGCAGCTGGTTCAGG
Organism: Petromus typicus; assembly: GCA_004026965.1. Lineage (NCBI taxonomy): Eukaryota > Metazoa > Chordata > Mammalia > Rodentia > Petromuridae > Petromus > Petromus typicus. Next base: position 13,795 of record PVIR01018987.1, on the reverse strand, counting down.
GGGCACTGACCTCCCCGCGTTCATCCACCAGTGAGATCAGCGGCTGTACATGCTGCTGGGAGATGGGGCCTGCCAGGAAGAAGGGTGCCACTGGGGTGTGGCCTGGAGGGATGTATCTCTCAGTTTCCGATTTGGTCTCTGCTTCCAGGCTGAGTCCTGCCAGGAGCAGTTTTTGTCTCCAATTCCCCTCTTCCCTCCTGCTTCCTGCCTGGAACCAGCTGACTGGGAACGGTAGCTATGAGCCAGTTAAATTTCTCATTTCAGGAGTGGATGTTGGGGATTGTGCCCCAGTGGTAAGAAAGTGCTAAGGACATTGGTTCATGTTCCCCTGCATTTTCTGTTCCGTTTTTTGGCCAAGGGAAGGTAAACTCTAGTAAAGAGACATAACAATTGAGAGAAATTGTGTCAAGTTTTCCTTCTACATAGATGTATCACTTGCAGAATATCTTAATTTAAAAATTATAAAGCACATAACGCAAAATTGAATGCTTTGATCATTTCGAAGTGTACAATTGAGTGACTACCTGGAAACAGGTAGAAGGAAAGGAATTTGTTCAGTGCAGCGACTTTGAGAAGGTGAGCGAGGACCAAGTGTCCTCAGCCCTGACTTTGAGGAGCTAACATGATTTCTGGGTTAAACTGGGGAGAATCAAAAGCAGGGTGCAAGAAATATCCACAGCCAAGGGGCCTTGCACACACACTGCAGGCGGCTCGAGGCTCGTGCTCTCTCCAAATGCAGGCCCTGCAGACACCGGTGTCAGGACTGAGCAGATTCCCTCAACAGAGGCGCCTGTTTCCTGTCCCTGCGCTCTCCTTTCCCCTCCTGTTTGTTTACCCACCTCCTTCTTACTCAGATCCCACAGTCTAGAGAGCCGCAGGAGTGAGTGGGGGCAGTCAGTGCGCTGTAGAAGGTGATGCGGCCAGGGAGGACAGACCTGCGGGTGTGTCCCACACAGCTACAGTCCTGCCCTAGCTGTCCTGAGGCCTGACACTGCGGCGAGGCCCAGTCTTGGCCGCTATCAATGGAGGCAAGTGTGGTGACCCACAAAGGGCTGGAGTGAGCAGGTGAGCGGGCTCCCGGGGGCTCTCATACAGTTGTCTCCTGAGGCTGCGGCCTCGCCCTGTAGGGAGGACAGCAGAACCTTTCCCACCATCATCTGCCGGTCAGAGCACCCTGTGACGGCGGCATGCAAGGGTCGCCCCTGTAGTTCACAAGGAGGCTGGGAACTGAGATGTAACCCAGCATCTGGGGGCCAGTGACTACCTGGTAGTCCTGTGTGGACTTGGGCCTCAGGCGCCTGGCCGATGCAGGGTGGGGCTGTCCCCGGGCTCGGCCAGCCCCTTTCTGCCCCTTGGGCCTGATGTCTTTCTCACTCTCTGTAGGTTTGTTACTGTCCACGGCAGAACCGTGGGCCCAGAGCCGAGGGTTGAGAGAGAGAAGAAGACAGGAAGTCACAGGCGAGGTCCTAGTTTCCGGTGCCCTTGGCCTGCACTACCTCACCGGGAGCTGCAGGCTCCCGGGACAAGGAGGAGACTCCTCACCTGACACCCTGCCCTGGACATGAGCACTTCCCGCTGGAGCCTGGGGGTCAGGCGGGCGCAGGTCTCTCCTGCAGTCTGGACCAGTGTCTGTCGCTGTAGTGCAGGGCGCCCTCCCACCCCAGCCCTTCTCCCAGGGAACATCTGGGCCCACTCTGCCCAGCGTGGTGGGTGTGCCCGAAGCTCAGAGGAAAACAGGTCGCTGAAGGGTCCTGGAGAGGGGCTGCGGGGGGAGAGCATGGCCAAGGAGGCCCGGGAGCCGGGCTGGGAGCCAGGGCGGGCGAGCATGGCTGCAGTGCCCCCGGCAACTGCCACAGGGTGGGGGTGCTCTGCGGCTCGGCTGGGGCTCCCCGTCCTCGGTTCCGAGCTCTGCACCCCGCCAGGGCACCCCTCCACTTCTGTGTTACTCCCCGGCCTGACTCTGACTGAGGCTGGCCTTGCCCCCACACACTCCATGCCCAGCGTCCACTGTCCCTTCCGGGCCCAGCCCTGCACCGCGTCCCGCGCAAGCCCCGAGGAGCCACCTCGCCGGCCTCACCAGGGGGCGCCTGGGCTTCGGGCGGCGCCTCCTCAGCCCCGTCTAGCTCCCGGTCCCAACCATGCCACGGACCAGTGGCCCTCAGCACCCCTAGCACCTCCCGGGTTCGGGGCTCCCTGCCAGGGCCTGAGCCGGCCGGGCCAGACGCGCGTCCTTTGCTTGCCCTCGCCCTCCGCGGCCTGAGCCTCCTCCAGCCCGGGGGAACTCCTACTGCTCAGGTAGGTCCCCAAGTGGCTGCCATCTTCCCGACGTGTGGCCTCCACCCGCTGCCGGCCCCCGAGGCCCCGCCGCCCCTCGGCCCAGCCCTGCCGCCTGGAAGCCCCGGGCCTGCAGCGCGGCCCGCGGGAGCCGGGCGTGGCGGGCGCCGTGGACTGACCCCGCCCGGCGCCCGAGGCTGTGTCCGAGCCGAGCCTCGTGCGGGCCTGTCCCTCCGAGGGACGGAGTGCGCGTGTGGGGGCCTGTGCCCTGCGCGGGGCGGGGCGAGAGGCCCCAGGAGTCAGCTCCCCTGCGCCGCCCTCGCCCCGACGCGCTCCTCGGGGCGCCCAGGCCCCCGGCACGCGAGGCCCTCTGCTCTTCTCGTCCAGAGCGGTGGCCCCAGACCCCCGGCGCGGGGACCGAGCTCCTCAAGGTGGAGGGAATCGCGGTGGCCCAGCGGCCCTGACCTCGCAAAGCCCTGCAGGCCAGGGAGCGAAGGACTCGCAGTGAGTCACCGCAACCACTCCTGGGAGGAGCTGGCACAGTGCAGCGTGTCGGTAACACAGCCATTTGGGAGGCTGAGGCAGGAGGATTGTGAGTTCGGGGCCAGCCTGGGCAATTTAGCGAGATCATGTTTCAAAAGAAAATAAGGGCTGGGGATGTATTGAGGTTCGGAGTTCAGCCTCCAGTAATGAAGGGAGGGGCGTGAGCGAAGCCCTGCTTGCAGTGAAATCTTCACTTCTGGAGAAGTTAACTACAGGGCTGTGGAGAGGGAAGTTGGCGGAGCGAGCCTGAGGGTGGATCCTGGACAGAGACTCGAACGCGCCGCTAGTGTGTGAGGAGGGCGGGAAGGACAAGGTGCTGGCAGAAGGGACTTGTGAGGGTCGGCGAGAGTCCGCGGCGCCCCCTGGCGGCGAGGTCCGATAACCAGAGCGGAGGTCCTCGCCCCACTGCCCCTCCGCCTTGGAGGGTGGTCCCTTTACCCCCACTGAGCCCATCTCAGATGTCACCTTCCCTTTGCTGGCCTCCCTCGTCCCAATGATTATCCTGGGCTCCCCGATTCTGGGGCTGAAGTCTACTCCCTGCTACAATTGTGCCCCCGACTTGGAGCTGCTGGTGACCAAGCGCCCCTTGGGTTAGATAGACACAATGCCTTGTTCCCAGTACTTCGCAGAGTGAGTGACGACGGTGTGTTATCAGTAAGGGAAGGGATGTTTTCTGCTTCTGGATATATCATTTATACATTTCCATCAGCAACCAGTGTCCAGGTGCATCTCCGGGGGTACGGTGCAGAAAGAAATTCCAGGGGTGAGGACAGTAGGATGCATAACCATCAAGTGACTGGCTAGGAGCAACGCCATTTTACAAGTGGAGGTTAGAGCTGAGCAGCTCTCCGATTTCCCACCAGAGGGCGCACCAGCCCCAAATAAAGGTCTGGAGACTGACTGTTGTCCCGCCCAGATGATCCAAACTGGCCTCCATGTTTGCCCACTAGCTGCCCCACTCTGCTGCCCTCCAGGTCCCCTGTAGCTGCTGAGCCTACAGGCGGAGACAGCAGCAGCTGCTTGGCTGTCCTAGGGGGCAAAGGTAAGGGAACCACAGGCTGAAAGAAAGTATGCTGGGAGTGGAGGAAGGAGAAATACTGCTGGGACTCGCAGGGCCTCTAATTCGTGACCTGAATTTCCTAATTTTTTTTCTTATAGTAAAATATATGAAATTTACCATTTTAACTAGAGTGTATGGCTCTGTGACAATATTAGGTATGTTGACAATATTGATCAGCTATCACCACTATCTAGTTTCAGAACCTCCATCTAGTTAATCATCACTATCTAGTTTCCGTCACTTCCAAAGGATAGATCCACATATTCATTGAACAGGCAGTCATTTCCCACCCCTGCCCTCATTCTCATTCTCTGGCAACCACTAACCTGCTCTCTGGATCGATAGATTGGCATTTACTGGCTGTTTCCGGTAGATAGAGTCCCACAGCTTGTGTGCTTTTGTGTCTGTCTTCTTCCACTTAGTCTGTTTTCAGGGTTCATTTCTTTTGAACTTAATTCCTTTCTGTGGAGCAGTATTCCATTTTATGGATATACCTCACTTTTTTTAGACATTTGTCTACTGGTGGACACTTGGACTGTTTCCATCTTTTGGCTAATGTAAATAAAGCTGCTATGAACATTGATGTACAAGAATCTGAGGCCCTTTTCAGTTCTTGTGGTATATACTTAAGAGTAGAATTCCTGAGTCTACTGGTGACTGTATGACTAGCTTTTTGAGGGACAGCTAAACTCTTTTCCACCATAGCTGTACCATTTTGCATTCTTATTAGCAATGTATGAGGGTTCTAACTCCTCCACATTCTGTTTAGTGTGTACTGTTTTCTGGTATCTCGTTGTGGCCTTGATTCGATTTCCCTTTTGACTAGCAATGTTGAGCATTGTTTCTTTTAACTGGTCTTCCAGCCTCCAGTCTTGCCCCTTTCCCCAGGCTACCCACCTAAGAGTGGGCTGAGTCCTCCTTCCAAAACAAATGTCTGATCATGTCTTTGACAGTTGAGAGCCCTCAGTGTTTCCAACTGTCCCAGAGAAGGGACACAGCTCCTGCCCTTCTGGTCCCTGCAACACACACTCTCTGTGCCCTAGAAATTCACCCTGTTGCTAACAGATACTTCCCCAAATGTTTATATCTGCTGCTCTGTCTGCCCAGAACACTCTCCAGTATTTTACACACCTCTGCACCCCACCCAGGCCCATGTTGCAGAACTCACCTGCTCTCTCTGACCTCTCTGTAGGATGTGCCTTCTGTGTGCCCCTGTGACCCCCTAAGAGTCCCCTCTCCCATCATGTCCCTTCTCATTCTGTGCAAAGACTGAAATGCCAGGGTCATGGCCAGGTTGTAAGCTCAGCCTTGAAAGCTTGGTGCCCAGCACAGCTGGGTTCACCTGTGCGAACCCAGCACCTAGATGGAAAGGTAGATGTCCTCTCCACAGAGGACACACAGATGTGTCTACTGTCTGTTGTGGGCCCAGATTCCTCTGTCCTGAGGAAGCTGCAACCTGGTACAAGCAGATTTTGGTCAAGGGATCCTACCAGTTGCCCTTCTGCACCTGAATTTCCCCTGTGGCACAGCTTGGGGCCCAGCTGTCACCCCCCCCCCCTTCCACAGCTATCCTGAGGGAAAATGGAAGACCATCTTTTTCCATTCAGCTACTTTGAAAGCACCCGGGCGGCATTAACTTGCCTTTCAGTTTGAGATCTACCCCTTTCCTTGCCTCTGGCACATCTCGTTTTTTTCTGTTCTTCAAATGTCCTCGTTGAGTCCTACCCCCACCCCATGCCTTGTCAGCCCCTGACCGTCCAGGGGGCTCAGAAACCACCCAGCCCAGGTTGCTGAGGCTAAATCGTCCCCTACTCTGGCTCTCTTCTCCCTTTCACTGCAGCCAGTGGAGCGCAGGTGGGGATGGATAGCCTCAGACTTTTCTTCAATTATTCTAGCTTTGTAACAGTGAGCAAATGATTTCAGTTCTTTAAAAAGTCTTTCTGTGTTTTTGGTTTTTTTTTTTTTTTTTTTTTTTTTGAGAAAGGGTCTCGCTTTATAGTCCAGGCTGGCCCTGAGCTCAGCCTCCAACTCACATCACAGCAATCCTCCTGCCTCTGCCTCCCGAGTGCTGGGATTACAGGTGTGAACCACCATGCCCAGCACTATGGTATGTGGTACTGGTTGCTGCCTGGTGTGAATCAAACCCGGGTCCTTGTTCTTGCAAGACAGGCACCAGAACCACTGAGTTAAATCCCTGTCCCGGTGCACTTTTGATATACATCATGATCACTTTCATTGTGTGTGATGTATCTTGATTTTTTCCCATTCCCCTTCCCTCCCTTCAACTTTTATTCCTCTCTTTTTAACAAAAGCTTTGTCTCCTTTTTCCTTCTATTCTTTTTTCCTTTTCTCTTCTTCCCCCCTTCCCTTGCTCCCCTTCCCTTTTTTCAAAAAAGGTAATTTATTCATCATTTTTATTTTTTGCGGTACCAAGGATTGAACTCGGGCCTCTGTGCTTCCACAGAAGGTACGGCGCCGCTTGAGCTAAATCCCCAGCCTTCCCCTTCCCACCCGGATATAAGGAACTCCTGTGAATCCATCATCTCTCAGACACATTTTTAAAGGTCATGCAGGTTTGGATTTGTATTCTAGCCTTCTGGCCATTTAGTAACTTCTTAGATAAGAACCTATGAGGTTCTGATCCCCCCACTACTGCTCATGTTTCTAGGTGGGAAATAAAGCCAAGCCCTGTATGCCTCACTGTTGTTTCCTGGGAGAATTGAAAAGAAAAAGAGAGAAATAATTCTTACCAAGAATGAATTACACGTCAGGATGAGGACTTGTGTACCGCAGTGTCTGCTCTGCACTTTGAGCTTGGAGCTGCCTCTGGCTGGGGCTGCCTTGGCCGGTCTTGGCCCTCAGCTGCCCTCTAGCCCCTGGCTCCTTGGCTCGCCCGGCTCCTAGTGCAGCTGTCTGACCCCGCAGGGCAGTGGGAGCAGCTTTTTTGGATGCAGGAGTAGCAGGGCAAAGCCTGAGGCGGGAAACACCCAGTTAGATACACAGTGGATCAGGTGTGCATAAGAAGGAACAGCAGGGGAGGAAGGGTTGGAGATGGGTCCCACATACCCTGCTACGGAGGCCGGGGGGCTGGCAGCCACAAGACCCCTAGGCACAGGGCATGCTAAGTGACGGGGAGGGCAGGTGGACAAAGAGCTTTGGAGACTGGAGGTCAGGAGGCGAAAGATTTCTAAGTAATAGTGAGTTTAGACTCTGCTTCACAAGAAGGAAGCCCGTCAGTGAGAGAGTAACCAGAGGAGAGAGGCCGGTGAGAAGCGCAGAACTAGAGGGCTGGCTGGCCAGCTCCACTGCCCACTTCCCTTCTGTTGGACAGGGTCTGCTAGCCCGAGGCTTGTGCAGAGCTTCTCAGATGTGTCACCAGGCCAGCAGTACCATTGCTGCCGCTGCCACCATCATCTTCTCCTCCTTGACCGTCACCGTCACTGTCACTGTCATCACTGTCACTGTCACTGCTCCCACACAGTTGGTAGGGCCACTGCAGACTTGCCGAGCGAGAATTTTGGTGGTGGGCCCAGCACTGGCTTCGAACAAGTACTCCAGGGGGCTAAGGTGTGTGTTTATTTGAGGAACCACTCGGGGTACAGCCATGGGGCTACAACGCTTCCTGGTGCTCACTTCCAAAGATCCTGGTACGAGATGACAGGCCCAGAGCCAGGGGAAGGAAAGGAGCATGCCGACCCCTCCCCCACTGCCTTCATTGGTGCCAGCCCAGGTGCAGCCTTCAGGAACAAAGAGGATTCACCTGGAGCCGAGAGCCTGAGCTCATTTTTGCCCAAACTGGCTTAGGAAGGGCCGCGGGAGCCCAGTCTCCTCAGTTTCTTTCTTGCTTTTGCCCCCGGCCACAAACTTACTTGTGCCTCGCTTGTTCTCCACTTACAGACCCACCATTAATGGAAAGCTTGGTCCATTAGGAGCTCAGTACGGTTGTGACCATGGCTTGGTGATTCACTAGTCATTCATGGCCCAGGCACCTGACCTAGGTTCTGAGGTTTATAAACAGCAGCACCACGGCCAAGAGGGAGGTAGTGAGGGACCCCTAGGCCTGGCTGACTCTTCACTCTGCTGACTTCCGGTCTGTGGGATTTGACTTTCTGCCTCAGAAGTGAATTTCCTGCCATGGGGACTTGTGGGTGCTTATCTTCTAGGCCAGGTAAGCCCTAACATTTTGTGCTGAGACTTTAGAAAAAGTCTGGTAAGGAGAGGGTTCTAAATTTTCAGCCCTGGAAGAGAAAAGGGGATTTGTGCTATTGATTCTTCTATTTTTTTCAGAAAACCTTGTCTAATTAGGGTCAGTATGAAGTCAAAAGTGTAACTAGGTGTAGCTTTTCACTGCCTTTATGTTTTGCTCTATTTCTCAAAGGTAGCCTGGGCAGTGATTGGATCCATCGCTGGTTTGGGGTCCTCATCACCCAGAGTCGGGGGACCGGTGTGCTCATGCCTCTATCCTCCCAGTTAACAGAGACGGGGTCCCCCTCAAGAAAAGTGTGTTCAGTTCATTAAATGACAGAATCAGGAAGACTGTCACTGAAGGGGCGTGAAAGATCACTTGGCCAAGAAAGGCCTCAACACCCACAACTTGTAACTCAGGTTGAAATAGCCACAAACACACAGAAACTATATATTATACTGACTAATCTCCCTCCCATTGCTCTTTCCTGTTTACCAGTTTCAGTCCTCCAAAAGTAACTACTCTTCCTAATTCCTTTTGTATATACAAACATTGATGAAAATAAGTTCGAACTGCCATGTTTCCTTACGCGAAAGTCGTGTGTTTTGCACACTGTGATGAACCTTGCGTTTGCCCCACTTGGTGCACGGAGGGATTGTCTGAGTCAGCGCAAGTCTTTGTTACTTTTGAGAGCCGGGTAGTATTCCGGCTGCAGCTACACTGTTGCTGATCCCACCTGTGGCCATTTGGGTTCTGTCTGCTCAGAAGCAAACACAGGCTACATTGCTCTACTTTGCACATGTTATTTTGCATATATCTAAATGCACCTCTAAGGTAAATCCTTGAAGTGGGAGTACTCGGTCACAGCGTCCCTGCATTGGGAACTACGATGGATAGTGGTTTCCTGTTCTAATGAGGAAGGCGAAAGGGCCAGGCAGGGCAAGTTTGAGCAGCTTCTCTGTACTTCTTAGCTGTTTGATCTGCACTTGATACTGACCAGCTGTCAGTTCAAGTTTTGTTTGTTTGTTGGTATTTTTTTTAGATATGGGGTTGAATCTAGGGCTTTCTCTCTCTCTCTCACACACACACACTCACACATTCCCTCCATCACTCTTTTAACAGTGAGTCTTGCTGAGTCACTAAATTTCTCAGGCTGAGTTGTACTTGTGATCCTCCTGCCTCAGCCTCCCAGATAGTGAGATTACAGATGTGCACTGCCATGCCTAGATCTAGTTTTAAATGCCTATAAAAAGGGGACCACGTAGGTTTACTGTACAGTTTTAGTGTTGATCACTTGCCTGACATACCTAAGGTCTTGGGTTTGATCCTCAACATCATAAAACAAACCAACAAAAAAAATCCAATAAAATATGCCCCCAAGTACTTGCTTTGAAAGTGCAAGGTCCTGAGTTCAATTCCCAGTACCAAAAAAATAAATAATAAATAAATAAATAAAAAGAAAGAAAGAAAAGAAATGCCCACAAGCAGTTATAAAGATAAAATGAGATCAATTACGGAAAACATTTAGTTCAAGGTCAAATGCATAGGGTGAGCAATACAACTTCCCAAGGGCAAACAGCCCTCGCCTTCCTCGGTGCCTGCTGGAGCCTTTGTGGGAGCTGAGCGCTCAGCCTGGCTGTGAGGTTGTTGGGCCAAGGCACCTCGGGCATTCTGCTTATGGACGACTGGGTGTCACAAGAACCTCTCCTGGGTGACAAGGAACAGATGGCGACAGACTCTTCCTGAAGGAAGGACTCAGAGCAGAGTCTCAGCAGAGCCCCTGTGGACCACTGGACTCACTCAGTGCTGAATATTCGCCTCTCAGTTCTGTTCAGCTCTCAGAATAGTCCCAGAGAGTAGGAAGGATTAGTCCACACCACGCCAGCATCCTCGTCACATCATATCCGGGCCCCACCATGTAGAAATTCTTATGTTTGCACTGCCCTAGCTCTTCCATGCTGGTCCTCTAGGGAGTGACCCCAAGGATGTGTCCCAGCCTTTCCTCTCACCTCGGGTTTTAGTTACATCTGGATGAGCTCTCATTTGGAACATGTCCACATTGAAAAGAAAACACACTTGCCTGTGCAGGTGCCCATGCGAATTCTTCACTTTTAACTCTGTTGCTGCCAACATTTTTCTATTGTGGCACTAGGGACGGAACCTATGGCCCCTGCGCTGAGATCCATCTCCAGCCCTTGTTTCCTTGCTTCATTGTTTCAAAGTCTCACCATGGCGTCCAGGCTGGCCTAGAACTGACTGTAGCTCCGGCTGGCCTTGAACTTGCAGCAGTCCTCCTGCCCCAGCCTCACTAGTGCTGGGGTTACAGCCGGGGTCCCTCTGCCTAGCTGCTGCTAACATTTTAAAAGTCAGTTGATAAGCAGTCTTTGAAGGTCTCACAGCGAAGGAGGCATTCTAGAACCTTCTGAACAGATGCCACGCAGCGCATCTGCATTTCTGCCTGTGTTCTCCTTTGTCCTACAGGGGATCGGGACAAACTGGGAGGCTAGAGTCTGTTTGGCTGGTCTGTTTCTCAAGTCCTCGAAGCCAGCGGCTCAGCACTTCACAGAGCAAGGACATGAGTAGAGAGAAGGACGAGGACTTCCGGATACTCAGGATTTACAATGAACCAGAGTACACATGGAATTTGCCAGAAAGCCCCGAGACTTCTTTCCTCTCTGAGCAGCCAGTGCAGCACCAACTGGACAGTCATGGACTGTTCCAGGGGTCCCCACATTCCCTGTCACCGCAGCTTTGGCCTGTCTATCAACAGCTGAGCATTGTCACCCAGCCACAGCAGGACTTCTGGGACCTGGATGTGTCTGAGTTCCCGGCCACGTGGTTGGCAGAGGAGGAGACCAGTGAAGCTTCCCAGGCTGACTCAAGGTAGGTCGGTCTTGAGCAGGACCGGGAGGGGAAGCAGGCTGTTCCGGGAGTGGGGAGCCCAGCCCTCGGCTCTGCATTTCGTGCTCTGGCTCATCCTTCTCACATCTCCATCTGCCACAGCCTCTCGCCAGGACCTGAGCTAGGTAAGTGCGGGCGAGGAGGGCAGTGGCCCCAGGGGGGAGGTGTCAGGTCTCCCTGGAAACTCTCACTTTGAACGCCTGTGTGTTGCTGTTTCGCCATAGACCATCCCTGTTCCTCCTCTTGCAGCAGTGCAGTCTGGTCGCTCCTCAGAGAAATTGTAAGTATCCTCTGTTCCATGTTCTTGGGAGCCTTCCTTTCCCAGCCGCCCCTCGTGTAGGAGCAGTGTGCCTGCACTCATGGCCCCGACCCATACTGGTGTTCTGAACAAGGTTGCTCGCCTCCCACTGTCCAGGACAGACACAGGTCACATCCTTGCACGGTGCCAGGCCAGGGCCATGCTGCTGTGTTCATGACCGGCCAACCTGTCCCCTCCCTAGCCTCCTGTTCCAGATAAAGCAGTGGTCAGGCAGAGGACCCCGCGGGGTGCCTGGAAGGTTGGTACACTCCGCCATGGAAAGAAAGTCTCTGCTATCGCCATCAGTTCGACCCACCATGTGTACACATGTGGCACCGGCTACATCCGGGTGTGGGATGAGAGCACGCTGCAGGCCTGGGACAGGATCCCTGAGGCTCAGCTGAACTTTCAGGTGAGGGGCAGTCAAGCATGGCTGGGGTGGCAAAGAGGGGCCTCTGCTTGTGCTACCTGATGATATGAGTGTGTGCTGTGTCCCCACAGGACCCTCACAGCTGCGTCCTCACCTGCAAGCTACTCCCTGACGAACAGAGGCTGATCACAGGGGGCAGGGCACACACCCTGACGCTTTGGGACTTGGCGCCCACCCCTCGCGTCCACACACAGCTGGCTTCTACAGGCACCTTGTGCTGCTCCCTGGCCATCTCCTCCGATGCGCACATCTGTGTGGCTTGCTTCAGAGGATTCGTGGAGATCTGGGATTTGCAGAACCAGATTCTGATCAGGTAGGACCTCTCATCCAGAGCCTCAGGTAACCAAGGAGGGTTTGACCCTGAGACCTCCACGTCCTGATCTTTACAGTCCGGCTTTCTGAGGCACGGTGGAGGATCTAGCTGGGGCTCCTCTCTGACCCTCGCTCTTCGGGGAGGCTCCCAAACCCATGTGTCACTCTGAGTTGTTTGTCCACCAGGAAACTTACAATCCCCACCTATGGGTCCCGCTGTGTGGACATCGTAGGTGATAGGTTCTGGACAGGAGGAGAAGACACCATCTTGTATTCCTGGGACTTGCGGAGCTACCAAAGGCTGCAGCAGCGCAACTTGCAGAATGAGGTGCCTGGTTAGGACGTCTAGGCCTAGCGCACCTGCCCGGTGGGGTTCAGACATGGGTGGCGACTTTGAGTGCTGAACCTGAGCTCCTCCAAACAGATTGCCAGCATCACTCACGACCCCACGGAGGAGTGGCTGCTCGTGGGCATGCGGAACAGTAACAATGTCATCCTGCACACGCGCCGGATGGAGAAGTTCAAGATTGCCGTCGAAAAATTCACCTTCTTCCACAGTCTCAAGTTTTCTTCTTGTGGTGAGTGAGGAGCCAGACGGCTCCTGTGAGCGCCCTGCCTTGAACTCACGTCCCCTCTTTCTCTGCTCACCTCCTTTTCCTTTCCTGCTTCCTGTGTAAGAGGAGCTTCCTACGCAGAGTGACAGAAGCAGCACAGGGCCCGTCCTGTGGGCCCCTCGGTCACTGATACCAAGGTCCTCGGTATGGTGGGAGGGCGGGCGGGTCAGGGATGGCCTGGGTCATGTCTCTGATTTGCATGCGGAGGAAACTGAGGCAGAGGAAGGGCTATCGTTTCCCCAGCTGTGTCACAGACAGAGCTGGAGCTCGAAGGCAGCCTACATCCTTTGCTCTCCACTCGTTCTTTCCTTTCCAGGCAGTTACTTTGTGACCACCCTGGAGGATTCTATCCGGGGCTTGGCGGCACCTTCTCTGCGGAAGCTGTTCCAGGTATGGGAAGGATGAATGCACATACCCAGGTGCTCGGAGCTCTTGGCCCCAGATCCAGTTTTTGGATCCCAGAGAATGCTGGAAAATTCCAACCCACTGCCTTCACATAGAGCTATATTCCCAGTGTTTTCAAAAAAATTTTTGGTGTGGTGGCACAACCCCTGGGAGGCTGTGGTGGGATGATCGTGAAAGTTCGAGACCAGCCTGCCTGGGCATTTTATAGAGTGTGGGTATTAAAGGCATTAACGCCCTGTGGCTTGTAGGTTCCAAGCTGGGCCCTGGGTCTTGGCCTGTTTTCATGCAAACCTTCTGGCAGTCCTAAGGGAAGTGCCCTTGTCTGGCTGCGGCCTCGGGCCTGTGTGTCAGGCCTCATTCAGTCCCTCTGTCCCTCCAGGTAGAGGAGCCTTCACAGATCTTCTGTTGTGATGTGTCTGCTGATAACAAATACCTGGTCACGGGCTCCAAGAACAGTGCCACAGTTTACCAGCTCTTATATTAAGTCACCTGCCTTGGGTCTGCTGGTGATGATGCTGAGAAGACCAGCGTGGGCTCTGGGCATTGGATGGCTTCACCACCTGCTGCCTGCTCAGCCTCAGCCCCTGGCTGGTCACCTGTGCCCAGCACCTCCAGTCCATCCTCCAGCTTTTTATTTTGTGGCTTAGAGCTTTTGTTATTTTTCTACCACTGATTTCTAGGCCACTCTGAGATGTGCCTTTCATAATTAATAAAATAGCAAAGCAGAAATCAAATCAACCTGGATATCTATTCATTTATAACAAAGCTAGTG
>PVIR01018986.1:0-32563 GCA_004026965.1 Petromus typicus | reverse complement strand
GACAGAGAGAGTAAACAAGCCATCAGCCTTAAGAGATTTATTGAGTAGAAACTTTTCATCAGAAAAATAATGTTCATTTAACTAGATTTTAAAATACAAAACCACAAGCTTGATATGATTAATTATCTTGGTGCACTAGCTCATGAATAATATCACTGTCAAAAATATTTAGATCCCTTAAGGGTTATAAAGGAAAAACATCTTATTTAGGAAAGGAAAAAAATCTGGAGCAATAGCTTAGGGAACCCTGCATTCTATTCCCTATTTTATTGTGAATTCTGTAGCTGTGAGCAGCTAAATTAACCTTGCAGAATCTTTTCCTCTATTGGATGAGGAATGAATAATACTTTCCAACTACATCAATAACAGGGATGCCCCAGTGGAGGGGGTGTTTATTTAGTACATTAAGCTCTGTGGGTGGGAAGGCAAGAACCTCAATATGAACACAAGCTGTTAGCACTGAACCATGATTTTTAATGCTCTTTTAAAAATATTTATTTTGGGTCTGCTGTGTACAAGAAACTGGATGACATGTACTTTCTGGCAAAATCTAAGCCCCTGAAATGCAGCTTCTGTTTCTTACACACAGTTCTATTTCGTTCATGCAAGACTTTGCTTTAAATCTTCTACAGGGTCTGTGATCAGCAAGTGTTTAATTACACCACAAATGTTCCCATTGGATTCAAATTCAAATGGTTTGCTCCTCTTTGAGTCTGTCAGTTTCAGACAAAAGGAACTTGGGGTTTTATTTTCTTGTTATCTTGGGCCATTGGAATAAAGTGTTCACTTCTACATGAGATTTCTGTCCTAGGGTTCACACAGAATATTTTATGGAAGGATGGCATGGATATCTTTGTTTGACAGATTTCACAGTAGATATTTACTACAGTATATGAGAAAGGATAGACACTCAAGTATTACATAAAAATGGATGCACTTCGAGACCATCTTGTTAGGTGAAATAAATCAGACAGACAAGCTTAAATATCATATGGTTTCTCTGATATGAGACACTAAAATTACTAACAAAGACCAAAAGAAAAATAGCAGTAAGCAGGAAGGACGTGGATCTTTGTCAGAAGGGAGAGGGATCAAGAGATGGACACAAAGAAAGGGAGGGTGGAAAAAAATTAAGATGTGTTATGTGTATGCATGAGCCAACTCTCTGCAAGAAATTTGGACACTTTCTGAATACTGTACTAATAAAAATTTAAAAAACAGCTTCTAAAACTATTTAAAGTATTTGACAAATTTTCATATTACATCCAGTTTCTCAATAAATGTACATTGAGTTTCTAAAAGTTTGTTAAAATGAAATCTGCTAAATTTAACTTTTGTACATGGAATGCAACTAACATTTTTTTTAAAAAATAGCCTTCTCATTGTCAGGCACTTGAGGGTAAAGAACAGTCAGTCCTGACTGGCAGCATTTTATGTTGTGCAAGAAAGAAAAGAGTTAAACTCAAATTTGTCCAATCAGGGCCTGATGTACTTTGAATGCCTTAAAGATGTGCACGATGCACTTGGTTGGAGATTTTACCTAGAAAACAGAGTCTTTTTGAAGCTTATTCACATAAGGAGCATTTTCATTTTCTTTCCAGAGCTCTTAGAAGCTAAACTGCACTTTGGAAAAAAAAAAAAAAAAAAAAGCTTACTCTTTCAAATTATTGCACTTTGCAAGCTGCTTCTTTTTTTGTCTTCAGGAACAAAGAAGTAGGAAATGATTCCATACAACTTCTGGGGAAGAGTGACGTGAACACGGGGGGTCAGTATATGAATGTCATTTCCAGCCAACCTCCTTCCACTGGCGACATTGTCCCAACTACGTCTAAAAAGGAGAAAGCTTCATTTGTGCAATGGTGATTGAATTTCAATCTCATGCAAAATCACGGCTGTGTAAAAGACAGTGAATTAAGGCACCTGTACACTTTAGTTCTCTGGTGCTTTTTGTTCTTTTGGAAAGATGTGTACAGTTTGACTCTTATGGTTTCTCTGAATAAAGGAAGGGTTTGTGGGCACCTGAATTTTAAAGATCGCGATTGTGGTCTATAGTTTTACAGTATTTAGGACTAGAGAGTACT
This sequence comes from Petromus typicus, assembly GCA_004026965.1. Lineage (NCBI taxonomy): Eukaryota > Metazoa > Chordata > Mammalia > Rodentia > Petromuridae > Petromus > Petromus typicus. The sequence continues at coordinate 30,482 of PVIR01018986.1, read as the reverse complement.
GTCAAGGCTAGCCCAGTTTTATTTTCTTTCCAGATAGAAAAAACATGGCCTCCAAGAAGTAGCTGTAGTTGCTTTGGTAAAGAGCTCAGAGCTCCTTAAAGTCATAACGAAGGTTCCTGACCCCTCCCTTGGTTTGCGACCTTACAAGTTAAAGGAGAGGAACTTCTGGCTCACAGCCTCCTTCTGCCATCACTAACACTTCCACACTATTAAAATCCATTGGAAGTAACTTGGGAAAAATAATAAAGCTTCATGGAGGAATTAGGATTATGCAAAGGAAGCCCCAAGCAGGCAGAGGATGCTACCAGGAAAAGCCAGCTCTTGCTCATTGAACTTATGTCGAATTTGCCTGTCAAATTTTTTCTTTTTTCCCCTCAAAAACACAGTAGCTCATTGTTAAGGTATCTATTCTGTATTGGAACTGTTCCTGCATTAATTGATTGTAATTGTTCAGATGGCACAGGTACAGATCTGAGCCTGTCTTTTGACCCCGGGTCCTGTTTCAGTGCATTGGCTCTGACCCTTTACACCCTAACTTTATTCCCTTCTTCAGTCTCAGCTTCCTGTTCTTCCTTCCTGCCCCAAGCACCTTCTTTCTCCATGTTCAAATTTCAGAAAAGTTACACCTGATCTTTTCCTAATACCTGTTGATTTAAACCCAGTGACTGATGAAATACGCTCCACAGCTTTTAATGAGAAAATATCTGTGTATTTTATATCATTCTTGATTATGGATGCATGAAGGTAATAGTTGACTGTTAAAGAGTCAGCTCTCCAAAAAACAATTAGGTCCTGGATTTGCTTCTTTTAATTGCTTTATAAAATTGAATTAACGTGGAAGTCATTATAGTGAGAATATTTTTTCCCAAAGGCTCCCTCAATCTCTCAAGTAGAGCATTAACTTGTATTTTCAGAGCAGTTGATGGTTTCCATTTTAGTATTGCTATTAGGTGCTAAAAGACTTGTATTTTTTGTAGCGATACAGTATTAATAAAGTCTAGGTTAGAAGTTTGATTTACATATAAAACTACATAGAAGGAAAGATGCTGTTGCTATTGCCATGCTTAACACTATCTTTTATTTTAATATGGAGTGTCTGTCAGGTCAGCTCAGACACTCTGCAGAGGTAAGAGTGGTCTGAGTGGCTGCTTAGCATCTTCTAGAATCTTTAAAAAAAAATCTGTGCCAGACACCACCTGAGAGGACTTACATTTAAATCTTAAATTTGAAGTACTGATGATCTTAGAAGCACTTGAAGCTATGTTAGTCTGGAGATTATTGAATATTCTATGAGGGTCACTCAACCTGGCACGATTTTGAGGTAAAGACTGCTATTTGAGGTCTTTCTGGATGTTCTGTTGTGTGGTTTTACATTTCTCTTCAAATGTAGAATTCTATGATATTGATCATTTTTCTTTAAAAAAATGCCATCGAACTGGATACTGAAAACTGGATGAATTGGTTTACAATAGACAGTTCACATCAACTATTGGCAACTTTGGAGACTGGCATGAAGAAACCTGTAGAACTGCGTTCATTTCGGCCACACATCAAATGATGCTTATGGAGGTCTTCTGTGGCGCATAGCAGGAGTTACACCGTTGAAGAGCAGGAGAAGTTGTTCCCAGATAGAATTTACATCTTCGAGGAAGGTGCCACACAGTGATCCATGGCCCAACATGATGGCCTGGCTGGCCCAGCGCTGGAGCTGAACATTGTCAAAGTATGAAGATTGCTAGGTGGTTCTGTCTGCTTCTCTGAAGCATCTGCAGCTACTCCAATCTCTCTGGATATAAACAAGCCAATACTATGAGATGGGAAGGAAATGCCAAGTTGCAGTGAACAGCAGATTAAATTTGCTTTGCACTCTGATCACTTATTAAATCTAAAAGCTGAGAAATGACCACTATATCACTTGTTCTCTCTCTGCTCTTTTTAATGAGCCCACACAGATGGTTTTTTGTATGCTAAATATACACAGGAGGTGCTTTTCCATGTATACTATGTATTATTTCTGTAAAGCTGCAGGGCACTGTGGGTACAAAGTCTCTAGCCTCAGAAAGATTTGATGTATTCCTCATGTCTATCTTGCAGTCTTTGTCCCCCTTACACCTCTTAAGCCTGTGTTGGGCCACCTATAAATAGGACATTTGCTGTCCACCTCATAGAGGTCTTCTACGTTCTTAAGATACATACAGCCACCCTTACTCCAATACTTGGTTCACCAAGATGTTTACGCAATGGCAGTTTTATGATATTATAGAAAAAGTGACAATTTTCTAATTAAATACCTAAAATTAAGAAATATGCATATTATAAGAACTTAGTTTGCCACAAGTGAAGAGGTGTGAAACATAATCTGTTTGTGCTTAAGAGTTTAAGAGCTTTATTCAAATCAGTGGGATTAGTTTAAACTTTCTTGAATACCGTATTTTGTGTATATAATCCAAGTCTTCTTTTCTGCAGACTTTTCCAAAAGTGTGACCTGACATCTGCAATGTAGGACTCAGTTTGCTACTCAGGTGTTGGCTGTCTTGTAGAAGCACACAGGACGGTGATGGTGAAATCCTGAGGTTTCAGTGATACAAACAGCCCACTGAGGCACGTGTGCCCTGGTTCGCCACCTCCTCTCTCCTGTCTGCTTACCTTCTGTGTTTACCTGGGACTTCTCTGTAGGACTCTAATAGTGACACATTTTTCTGATGGTAAGGACTCGTCCATCACGCGGGTGCTAGAGAAAGACTTATTTGTCTTGTGTTCAAATAACCCTTCTCCTCTGACTCATTTAAAATTATAACTCTGGCTCAGTTCTCACCCAGTGTGTGCAGAAACATCCACAGGCTAGTAAAACACTATCTGTGTGACTTGAAATACGAGAGACAAATTACTACATCTATGGCACTACTTTGAGTTTCTCCTGAAAGTAGTTAAGAATATCTTAGTATTTGTGTATCAAACTGGGTCAGGTTTTAAGCCAATCTTATCAAGCTTTCCCTGGTTTTAATATAACTTAAATATTGCACAAGGCCATTGGCTTGCACAGGCCTCAGGAGAGGTTAAGAGAGGTTAAGAGAGGAGAGGTTAAGAGAGACTGCTGATATTGACAGTGTGTTGCACAACAGACTCAAACTCAGCCCCTTTCTCTACCAGTTGCCACAGCGAGGCATCACAGTCGGTGGGTGCTCTGCTCTGCACAGCACTGGAGTGGGAATGGCTACTGGCTAGAAGAAATGAAAGTTCCACTTCAAACAGCTACCAAGACTTTGGAATGCCTGCTATAATTTGAGTTTTGATCTTTTGGATGTTTTCAGTTTGCCGATACATTTGTTTTTATTTAAATATGATCTCACTTTGCAATTTGTCTTTCCATCTGTTCTAATGAAATTAAATGTCATTTTAGTCAATTACATTTTTAACTCAGGAGTGACTTTTAAACTGACAAGTATGTGTGACTATTTTTTTTTTTTTTCTTTTTTAGGTTTTTTGAGACAGGGTCTCGCTTTGTAGTTCAGGCTGGCCCTGAGCTCAGCCTCCAAATCACATCATAGCAATCCTTCTGCCTCTGCCTCCTGAGTGCTGGGATTACAGGCGTGAGCCACCACGCCCGGCACTGTGGTATGTGGTGCTGGTTGCTGCTGGGCTTGAGTCTCCATGCCCAGTATTGTATGTGATTACCGGGGATCGAACCCAGGCCCTTGCGCTTGCAAGACAGGCACAGGAACCACTGAGCTAAATCCCCAGCCCAAATATGTGTGACTGTTGGTGGCTGTGAAGATTTAAGTAAGATTGCTAGGTTAAAAAATACTAAACAACTATGCGTGTAGTTTCATCTCGTGATAGGACTTTAAATTTGGCTTACAAGTTTTTATTCATGTCTATGTCTACTTTAGATATTGTTGGACACTTTGAAGAAACTCAAAGGTAGATTTTGATTTTGATTCACAGGGTCTATTAAACATTCTTTCCATATATAGTGCCGATTTACTTATTCAGTTTTTTATACTAAATTATTCTCACATGTCCCAATAACAGTGCAGGCATACAGATTATCAAATATCATACTATTACTGGGAAAAAAAAAACCAAAATAATTGGTTCTATTATAATCATATACCAGGACTATTAATGAGCTCAGATTTAGATGTATCAGATGGTAGATTTAGATATGTCAGTTGAACATGTTTTAGTTAATTGAGATTATTGAAGGCTTTCTAGGCCACAAGTTTGCCCTAATGTGAACACCAATATGTAGCAGAAAAGATCTGAATTCATCCTTACTTTAAGCTAAACTGTACACATTCAAGTAGAGTTCACATACACAGAATGAGTGGGTGCATTGACTAATAGTTATCCATACATTTCAAATATCTGTGTATCACTCTTAGGAAAATGTTGATTTTTGTGTTAATTTTTTGGTTACCATTGACTTGGATAAAATTACTTAGTAATATCCCTGCCTTTCCTTACAAATATTACTGATACTTTACCTGGAGATGTAGTCATGCAATTAAACCCAGCAGTAAGTGGAATACAAACTTCTGTAACTAATTGGAAATTTCTGTATAGATCCTTTGCTTCCTGTAATAGGAGGTAATAGAAAATGTACATGTTTCCTAGGAGATATGGCAACAGTGGAATACAAATGCTTGGAAGTGTTCTTAGTCTTGCTTTAGTTTAGAGGCTATAGTGATTAAGACAGCTTTGACTGATACTAACATATTTACAGTAACTCTTTCTTCCCACCCTGGTTTCCTGTTTTAGTATGAGTTGTCTTTAAGGTGTGAAAACTCATTTCTCATATCTACCTCAAATTCCGACCTACATCGCATTTGAATTCATACTCCCATTGCCTGCTGATAACTATTTGAAGAAAAAGTAGAATCACGATTGAAAAATTCATTTAAATTTATTGTTTCTTATTAAATTCAGAATTTTCAATTTTTAAGAATGCACACATGTACTTATATTGATATTCTGAATTTTTTCTCTCTAGTCTTGGTATTAAATGTGGGCTTTCTCGCCATTCATCAATGCTATTTTGTTATTTTATATGAATCTCTTCTAAACTGTCATCCATATTTCCATTTCCATTCACTAAAGCTGGAAATTTAGAGATTCTCAATCTGTGTTTGTAAATGTCTTTTTTGGGCAAAAAGTTGCACAGATTTTCTCTGCATCTGTCGGTCAATGAGGAATTAAGAGTTGTGTTTATAGAGTCACTTTGAAAGGGTTTTTCAGAAGTTTGTTAATAAATCCCCCCTGGATAGTGTGTGCTTAATGTGACTCATTCATCTCTGTGCATCCATCATTAGTCTGAAGAAAAGCACACAAAACACTGTTTTTGTATTTTGAATCAAAAATAAATAAACAGCATAGGAAGACAGCTTGTGTCTTGTTCTTGAGACAGTATGTGAGAATAAGGTATGATACACAAAGTGCTATTTGTAAGTCATTTAATACAAAGGATCTTCACTTAAACTTCTTAATTAAATTATTTAAATATTACTTTTAACTTTCATGTTTTAAAATAGTAAAAATTCCATGTATGCTGAAATCTGCATGTTTTACTAATTGCAGCACAACTTAATGCCATAATGACTTGTGTAGAGCCACGTGTAAGCTACTAAATTATACAAGTGAGACAAAATAACGAGACACTGTTTTTCTTTTAACTGGAGAAACTGAGGCCTATTTTCCCAGAAATGTTATTGTTATGAAATGGAAATAAGAAAAAAAAATTCTGTCACTGAGAAGCATTTTTCTTCTTGAGACAGCAATTTCGTGCAATCCTGCCCATGTCTCAGCCTCATGGAACGTTTATAGATGAGTACTCGAAATGACTTCTTGAGTCCCTAAAATCACCAGTCACGAAACATTCTCAAGGCCTGAAAAGCTCGTCCTTACAGATGTAGATACTTGACACTTGACCGTCTTAATTCAAGTAGTGATTTTTAATTCGCTCTGAATTCTTAAGCATGAAAGAGGGATGATGGCAGCACAGTTTATCCTATACTCCATCTTCAGTGTTTAGAAGAAAGTTTCTGTGTACTCAACACTGCGAATTGTCCCTTCTGTGTAAGGCATCAGCATTTTCTGATTTTCACTGAAATATTTTTTCAAAATTTTACTAAGTTGTTTTGTATTTCTCAGAAGCTTTGATTGGTAGTATTTACAAATCAGAAACTAGAAGAGGGTTAGTACTATTAGTGCTTTGTTGGAGAAAATAATCAGTGGTATTAATTTGACTAATTTATTCAATAGGCACAGGGAACCATTGCTCCCCCCGCTTCATTCCTAGCTGTTTACATTTTAAGCATTACTTAAAACATATATGAGTTTTGTGGATGTTCATACCTTATGAAGACCATCACACTCGGGCCTTAGTAAGTGTGCTGTGGATTTAGCTGAGGAGCCCTGCCTAGGAAAGTAGAAGGCAGAGCACAAATGGTCTGGAGCATCTTATTTGCTCCACACTGACTGCTCCTGTGAGGTTAGCACTCTATACATGTATCTCCATTGTGAATTGGTTACCTCACGTGATGTTACATAAGAGCAGCGATTGACACATCCCAGTGTTCTGTAACTACCTCGCTGCCTTGGACGGATGGAATTTCAGGGAGATGGTGTTGAACACGCAAAGGTTGAGTTTCTGTCTGTGGCAATAACTGGCCCAGGACCTTCAGAGCACCGTGTGCTCTTCTGACTTGCAGAGATTAAATGAAGACAAAATGAAAAACTCATGTCGAGGTTTAGTTCTTTAGGGTGACAATCATTATTTGATTGTTAAATGAACAAGGGTACATTTTTTAAACTTCCTTAAATTTCTATTTAAATGCTGCAGGTTTATGAAATGCTTTCTAAAGCTCTGTTCTAAAAAAAAAAAAACAAAAAACAAAACAAAAAAAAATTGTTGTCTTATAGGGAGATTTACTAGTACAAAAGCATGCTACAAGGCCGGGGATTTAGCTCAGTGGTTCTGGCGCCTGCCTTGCAAGTGCAAGGGCTTGGGTTCAACCCCGGTAACCACATACAGCAATGCTGGGCATAGTGGCTCATGCCTGTAATCCCAGCACTTGGGAGGCAGAGGCAGGAGGATTTCTGTGAGTTAAAACTGAGCTCAGGGCCAGCCTGAACCACAAAAGCTAGACCTTGTTTTAAAAAAAAAAAATCACAAAAACATGCTGCAATCTACAGCTAAGCAAAATGAATTTTTAAAATGCTTGTATTTAAAGAGAAATACGAAGTTCTATTTGAGATGTATGAGTGTTGTTAAGGAAGGACTTTGTGAAGCAATGGGTTCAGCAGCAACAGTGAACAGTATATGTGCTGAGGAGCTTCCTTTACCCTACACCAAGGGGCAAGGCCACCAGCCCTCTCCTCCAGCGCTGTCCTATGCATCATGGCCACTTCACGTTTATTTAGAAGGCAGATACCATCACACAGGTGTGTTAGGAGCTTTTATTGGGCTGCAACCGCAGAAGAAAAATAATATTTGGATTGCTATTAAATGTTATAGAAATTTATTCTTTAGGAAAAATTGAAGCACTGTATCATTACACAGAGAATAAGATTAGATTGTACTCATAGAGAGAAAATACTGTCTTTTAAATTGAATAAAATGAAAATATTAGGAATTTGTGTATAGCTACTATTGCAAATTTAAAGCAAGCATTTTTACAAACAATTGCATTGCATGATTCGTAAATACTTCATCATGTCTGTAAAATGAAATGTAATGTAGTTATCTATGAGGCGCACAAGATAAGCATGAAATAGATAATCTGATGTCTACCAAACCAAGAAAAGGGAAACTTTTTCAAAAATTAACTGTCTTTTGATGAAATTTTGAGGCTGACCCAAGTAGTAACTTTTCTCATGTGACCTGCATATAACTTTTAATTTTTTTTCTTTCTTTATTAAAAAAATAGTAAAAGAAAGGGACAAGGATAAAGAAATGAAAATGTGGCCCAAGAATTTAAGCATCAGAATTCACTGGGTTGCTCGTTCTGAAAGTGAGACTTTAGTCTCAAGGATCAGAATATCCAGATTGCATTTCCAGGATTGTCCTTACTAGGGAAGCTCTGGGCTCTGTGGTTGCCTCCAGTGAGAATCCTGTGGCACATAAGTGTGCCCATCCCCTGGAGAAAGGCGTATTTGTGGGAAAGCAAACAAATTAAACACTGTGTGTATTGCACAGCCTTTTTAATGAGCTTGCATGGTGCAAGCTTGTGTACGAGTACTGCATATATAAAACCTATCATTTGTATCTATCAGTCTTTCTACTTCCAATCAGAAGTCTATTATAATTTCAGAACCTCTCCTTTTAACTAAAATATATTGCTGCCTCCCAACTGCTGCCTGCAGATACTTAGACATCAAAACAAGTTTCTCATTAAATAGTATTTTTCTGCCTACCCTGTGCCAAGATAATGCATGCACTGAATATTTTTGTCTTTCAGCTGAACGAGAGTTCTATTTGCATGATGTAGCAGAATAATTATTTGCTTTGAAACAGTAGATGCAGACATCTCACTTCAGATAACCTGCTATGAAGACACGCCATAACATTAAGTTATTGCCCTGGCCAGTGAAAGTTTTTGGTGATCTCAACCTCTCAGTGGTTGAGAAATATCCCAGACCTGTGCTCAAGGTACTTCTTACATCTTTTCCTATTCTGTTACTGTGGCTACTGTGCTACTTCAGTATGCATAAACCCATCTATTAAGTGGCTAGAGCAGTGATTTCTTTCAACTGCAGCGTTTGGATTGCTCAGTATGAGCTGCAGTGACCTTTTCCCACAGATGTTAAGACCTGTGGAGGATGAATAGGAAGGTGTGCTTGTGCACCAAGATGCGAGCTGAGTTCGGTGGCCCACCTCGATGGTGCCTCAGTGGGCCAGGAGGCTCATGCCTGAGCACTGCCTATTATGATCATCACTGTGTTAATGTGGAATTAGGGCTTTGGGTCATTTCCCAGAATATCATGCAGCTGGCTACCCTGCTAACTTTGGAAAGAAGCAACTGATTCCAATGTGCTCAGTCAAGGTGATAAGATATAAATTTAACTTTGAGATGATTTTCTAAGTCTGAAGTAAAATGATAGTTGAAACAGGCTCTTTGAGTGAGCCTGTCCCTTGCAATTATTCATGTTTCTTGTGAAAACGTGCTGCAGTGGCTGAAAGGGACAGTGCCTCTGTGACTTCTCTACCGCTTATTGTTGGTGTAAAGCAGCATTTCATCTGCTCACACAGGTGACACTGTGCGTGGGGTTTCCAGAGAAGGGTGGATGGATAAAAGTAAAATTTCCCATCACAATGAAGAGACATGTAAACAGTAGTTAGTTATCAGCATAATAAGATCTGCAAGGAAGCAAGGGGGTAGAACAAGAAAAAAATGTTTATTATTGTGAAAAATAAGGAGAGGTGCTCTTGGGTGTATGAATATTTATCCTTGTTTGGGTGGTGTCGATCTCCCCCTCTGGCTCTGGAGAGCCAGCTAGTCTATAAATATAAATAGACTGAAGCTGGGAACATTGTGCACTGTGACAGTGGCCAACATGTTGGATCCTTACCGCTCACACAGAGCTGGGTGTCGAGAGTCCCTGCCTCTCACCTGAGCTCCCAGGCACAAGTCTTCTGTCTCCTCTTCCCTCCTGCTCCTGCCTGAGGCCCCTCAGGGAAATGATAACATCCTGGATCATGTTACTAACTTGTACAAGATAGCTAAGAAGTAAAGGTCCTGATCTCTATCTTTGCTTTCTTTCTGCTGCTTCATACTGTGATATCATATGAGACTATTTCAGTGTGAAGTCTGAACGTGATCTCATTATGCAGGTCCTAAGTTACACCTGCAGAATGGCATGCTTCCACTTCAGATTTAATAGAGAGTGAATATTTGGCTTTCATTATTTCATTATGTAATCAAAAAGACAGGCAAAAGAAAATATAAACAATAAAAAGTCTCTGATTTTGGTGTAAAATGATAGGTCCCTTGTCCTCTCTCACCTTCCTCTACCTCCAAGCTCCAGTTCTGTTTTTCATTTGTGTCTTCAAAATCTCTCTGTACTCACACTTTACTCATATCTAAACCCTGGTCCACTTTACTGCATCCTGTGAACTGCTGGAATTCACGTTTCTTCCACTGCTTTGAGACAGCAAAGTTGGGCTATGTTAGAAAAGGTGAGCGATTGCAGTGCTGTCTAGTGTCTTGAACCTCTGACCTTGACTCTGTGAGTGCCACTGTACCAATAAAAGTATTTTCACAATATTATTGTTTGTGGCAGCTTGGAGGATATTCTGAAGCGGAAATACAGATTTATGCACCATCAGGCCAAACAGAGCCAAAGCTAGGTATCTGTAAGATTGTCAATGAAATGCTGCAATTTATAATGTGATGAAAGAAAAAAGAAACCAAGAGGAATCTATGAAGTCAGAGTTCATGAGAAAACTGAAGAGGGTCATCGAGGAGACAGCAGAAAATACAACACCTGTTATGTCATGAAGTACATGAAGGAAAATTCTGTGTAGGCAGACAATACCATAAAGCATGTTGCCTTGGAGATCTGTAGCAAGATGAGCAATGAAATGTCGGGTAGATCATTGCAAAGTCTTGGTGATGTGGCAGGACTGGATTCCCCCACAGAAGGGCGAGAGCTCCATGCAGAGCAGTAAGGACACCCACTGAGCTGGGGTGGAGAGAAAGAGGAAGTGGATGTGGAGAGGAATCGGGATCTGAATGAGGGTGTTGGCTGCTGCTCATGCTCAAGTGGAGGAGAATAAGGTGGGGCTGGATCACTCAGGATGGAAAGGCTGAGAAGTGGGAGAAAAGGGAGCAGAAGGCTCAGAGACACAGGGGGTGGATGCGACCTGTTCTCCCTGAGAAGGCTGAGCTGCAGGAGGAGGAGCTCCTGCGGCTAGACTGCTTCTCTATTTGCTGAATGAAATGCATTGCGTGCAGACCCATTGTTCCATTTCCTTACTTTTCTCAAAAGCTAAACAATGATTTGCTGCTCTTTAGAACCATCATAGGAGGATAACCTGAGCGGTGAGGGGACTAGTACAATCAGCTGCACTCTTAAATAATGAAATGCTAGTGGAAACAAATATTTATGTGTAGCAAAATTGTGAATTTTGATAAATTCATTTTTAAAATTTATGGTAATTCTCCCTGTCCAGTTAAATAATTTTTTAAAAATCTGTAATACATGTCCATGTACTCACATGCACGAGTGCACTGGTGTTTAGAGAAAATGATACTCCATTTCTCCTGCCTTAGGACATTCTGGGTTATCCAGAAGAGTCTGGATTTTCCCAGACACCCAGTGACACCTGAAACCAAAGACAGAGCTGGTCTGTGTACAAGTCCTGTCATCCACTCAGTCCACCTGGGTCTGATCACCTGGTTGGCTCTTGGTGCCCAGTGACAGTGTTTATCACTATATAAGCTGGACAGTAGGATGAGTCTCATCCCCATACAACACTGGATTTCATCACTTTACTATGAGAGGCATTGTTACTTCTGGAACTTTCCATTTAAGATTTTCAGATTACAATTGACCACAGATAAATAAAATGACAATAGTAATATTGCAAGCAGGAGGAACTACCTGTGCCAGTCTCAGGACACAGACTGCTTCTGCACAGGCCTTTCCTCTACATGCTAAGTCAGCAAGTGATTCTGCCCCAGACTCCAGCTGGATAAATTTGGTTCATCTGAATTTTAGGTGAATTGCATTCTGAAGCTGTTTACATGAAGAGGCCTCAGACCCCACAAGTTGAGGGCTGGGTTCTTCCAAACTCCCCTCCTTAGATAACAATTCGCAGGCCCATGATTGTCACCTCCACCTCTGACCTACCAGCTGCAGATCAGTTGCTCGAACTGGCCAGTCCTGGAGTTCGATAGATTTGCTAGAGTGGCTCACAGCACACAAGACAGCACTTTCTTTATTTCACTAGTTGGTTATACAGAATATCGTGAAGGATGCAGGTAATGAGATGTGCAGGATTGGGGCTGTGGGGAAGGACATGTCCCTCCAGGAACCTTCAGGTGTTCAGTTACCTGGAAGACTCAGAAGTCAGTCCTTTCATGTTTACTGGAAGCATCATTCTGTGAGCATAACTCGTGGAGTCACTGGTCACCTGCACTCTAGTCCTCAGGGAGGTGGGGGTGGAGGAGTTCCAGTACGCTAGGCTTTCCTGGTCTGTCCCACTGCCGTCCAGGGTGCTTGGGGGCTTCCAGTCAACATTCATATCATTAGCAAGTCAAAGTCATTGATGGAAATGCCTAGAGTTACTGGAGTTGCATGTCAGGAAAGGCGGAGAAAATCAATTTTGTGTTTTCTTGTTAAGTATACATGTGTATATGTATATATTATATATCATTATGAACCGATTAAAATGTATATATTATTACATTATTATTATTTTGGAAAACGCTACTTGCCACCTATAAGACCATTTAGAAATATGCTTTTGATTGTGCCTTTTTTTTGGTGGTACCTTGTGCTTGCAAGGTAGGCGCAGTACCACTTGAGGTAAATCCCTGGCCTCTGATTGTGCCCTTTTAGATATTAAAATGCTTTGGGTAAGAAAGGGAACTAAAGACTTATGGTATTAAATCTTAAGTTTTTCATTGCTCCTAACTGTAAATTCCCTATAATTCAGGCATCATGAATGGAGGTTTATTTCTCTGTAATCTTCAAAAGTGGTTTACTCAGCAGCCGCAGCCCACACTCTCCCACCTTTGAACGCTGGGGTTACTGAACTCAATTGTTCTGCATGTTGGAGTAAGAAACCATTTCAACTCTACACGAGAGTATTCAGATTGTAAATAACATTACAGAGAGAATGCCTAGTTGGTGTAAAATAATGAAGTCAATATACTCTTGAGAGTTTGTAGTTACCAAAGGAAAAAAACAGCTTTTGATTTCCATTAAAAATAATTTTAATTCCCCATGAAGGCATTACATTTATTAAAAGTTTACTATGCTATACTTGGTGGTTTGGTTTTTGTAAAGTATTTGCCCACAAAATGACTAAATTACTTTAAAGCATATTGTAATTTGCACCTAATTAGTTCAGACAGACCTTGAATGGGTAAGGGCTGCCTATTAGATGCTGAAAACAAGTGAGAGAGAGCAATTCCAGATCAGAGTGGCTGGATCGTCAATCTGAGCCCTGGGACAGGAGTCTACAAGGACAGTTTAAATTTCTGGCAGAAATAATGACAGGACCCGTCTCCAGTATAGCAGTTAGATAGGTTAGCCCTTAGGTTATTGCCCTCATCTTGAAAATGACTTCAGTTAATCTTGTTATCATTTAAATGGATTCTTGTGTTTGGTGTAAAATAGAAATTATAGCACAGTAACTACATTTTGTGTAAAAAGATGAGAATAAGGTTGATAGCAATGAAAGTTTGTTTTGAGATTAAAGCTCTTTTCATGTATTAAAAACATAAATATATTCAAACATGACAATTATCTTTTGGTATGAATATTTTTAATTATCTTTTGACATTTTTGTATATTTCCTGTTTTCTATAGGGAACATGTATATGTGGAAAATATTATGAAGTTACACAGATCATTTTAAATATAAAATATTTGGGCATGAAAAACAAAGCTTACTATATAGTACAAGATGAATCTTTTTATATTTGGGCCTTGGTTGCCTTCTAAGAAATGAAAGTGGTTTCTGGGTTTAGTCAAAGAGCATAGTAATTAAGTGGGCACTTTTGGCAGATTTTACATCCTGGGATGAGCTATCTCACCACACTGCAGTGTGCTTTTGAGATGGTTCAACCTAATGTCAGCGGGTGTCTTTTTAAGGACAGAAAACCTGCATTTTAGCCTGGAAATTGCTGGATAGAGAAAAGTAAAATAGCAAACAAAAGTCCAGATCCACCAAATCATGTATAAGCTGTTTCTGGAGAATGTTTTGTTTTTCTTCATTAACAGAAGATAGTAATGCACTGATTTCAGACTCCATGCTTAGTCCTGGGTCAATGTGATTCTATCTGTAGGCAGCTTCTTTTTAAGATCTCAGTTTATGTTGGATGGGTGCATGTGCATTTATTGGGAATACTCATGGAGGCCTCAAAGATATTAACAGAAGAAAGATAAGAGTAGGATGCAGAAGCTCTGGTGAAATGCAGGTATGTGATCTTCGAAAGCAATATGCTATGGTTGACCCCGGACATGAAACAAGAAGAAACCCATTTCACTTTGCCTGTTTCGTAAGAAGAACAAGAAAAAATTTTTCTCCTGTCATACAGTTCAGATTTGAGTTAGTGCAATGTATTGTGGGAACGGCATCTAGTAATCACCTTACTGCTGGGTTTTCAGCTTGTGAGTTTCCATGTAAATATCAGTTGAACACCAGAATAAGTCACCAATTGTGTCATGCCTTTCAAAGTCTGTGCCAGTGGGCCACTTATCATCTGCTGTTCATTTCAAACTTAGACCTCTGGTTTGCAGTTAGCTTCCCCTCTAGTAAATTTCATAAAAGTAGCTACATGAAAGAGAAAATTGGCTGAAAAATTGTCACAATAATAAAGAACAGATTCTACAGGGTATTGTGTGGTGAGGCTATGGTGTCCAATAGGTTAGATGCATTAAATGCACTTTCCACACAGGATGTGATCAGTCTGCAGTGGCTCTAATGGATGGAAACCCCTTCATTGACTTAGGAGCATTTGTACATATTTTCTCTACTTTTGGGGTTTCCTTTTATTTCACTGTCAAATTCCACTGGGATCCATGGAAGCTGTTATGTATATTCATATCTCATTCTGTGTTATTGCTAAGCAGTATTCCTATTTAGTGGTAGTATAACTGTTTCTTCCACCATTTTCTCCTTGATGGACTATTTCTTTGTTTCATATTTGCCAGTATGAGTGAATATTCATTGAGCACTCATTCTATTCTTGTGTAATCATGAACTTTTCTTTCTTTGGGATAAATTCACAAGTGTAACTGTTATATAGCATGAGAGCTTAGTTTTATTAAACACTGTCAAACTGTTCTAAGTGTACCAAATGAAATTCTGACTGAGAGTATTTGAATTACCCATTTACTGGACATTTTGTAGAGTATAGGTTTCAGTATTTTTTTTTTTTATCTTAGCCATTCTGTTCTTTGTTTACTGAGCTCATTGTGGCCTGAGATTATATTTCTTTCATTTTTAATTCTACCCACTTTTATATGCTTTGTGTCAATTGTGAAGTGTCTCTTTTGCTCAGTTTTGAATTGTTAGTTTTTTTAAGTGTTAGGTTTCCATTATATTAAATCTCCTCAAAATTTTATTTTGGTGCAGTAAATACTAATTTTATTTACTTGTTGCATTTCCATTTAATTTTCTAATGGTAAAGGGCTTTAGTACTTTGATGTAAAATTTTAAATGACAACTTTTAGCGTAGAAGATTTATTTGAAGTTTCCAGTAGCATGGGTGGTTTAATAGTTGCCACCATGGAGCAAAGTGAGGACTCTGCAGAGCCATTAAACATGTGAAACTTGCTTCTTTAGGGCCTCACAGGATGCTGTATAATTGTGTCACCCTCTGAGTTTGTGTCTCATTTGGGATGTGCACAGGAGTAGCAGTTAGCCAGACCAGAGAGGGGTTGTCTTCCTTGAAAAACAAATACAAATACAGTGACTCACAAGTCTGCGTGAACTCTGCATTTTAGAGGAAAGGAAAGCAGCTCCCTATGGTGGAGGCATGTAGCAAGCTGAGCAGTAGACAGTAGTGAGGGTGGGAGGAGGCCTGACTCGGGGGTCAGGAGGAGAGAGGATTCCTAACTGCACGGTAGAGCACAGTCTCTACCCTGAGACTACGGGAGAGACTTGGTCAGATCCAGAATTTGAAGTGGTTCCTGTGGCCAGAGAATGGAGTCTAAATCAGAATAATTAAAGTGAGCACCCAGTAGTTTATAAAAAAAAAGTATTTATGTTCGGAATTTCAGTTTTGTTTTGGTGTTTTCTTGGAGAAGATGAGTTTTACTAACAGTGTTTCAGATGAAGGCCCAGCAGGGAAACGTGTAGCCGATCAAAGCTGGGCTGCTTTCCGTGACATCGGTTGGATGGTAACCCACACACTCCGGTGTCCCATCCCCATACTTGGCAGTGTCTACAGACCTCACATTCTTTGATAGCCCAGAGCACACTGCATGGACGCCCATTCCTATTTCAACTGCGATGTTGTAGCTTTTGTCTGTTTTTTGGGTAAATCACATGATTTCATTTTTACATAGGTTTTCTGTAAACAAAATGTTAGAATGTCCTGGCCCTTCGGGTAAATTCTACTTTAAAGAAGAGAAAATTTAAACTCTCAGGTACATTTTTAGTAATAATAAAGTGAGAAAATAAACTACCAAGAACTTTATTTAAACAGTTTGACCTGTGAAAATGATGTGAGAAGCTGATGATCTATCCTTTGAAATAGTTTTCCTTTATTTTTCAAGTTTCCATTCCCTTGTGTTTTGCAGTTATCTATCAAATATTATACTGATGATTTCCCCACTCTCCTGTCTGAACTTGTCCTTTTTGAATTCCCAGTTCATTTTCTGGCCAAAAAAACCCCACATCAACTTCATTGCCTATATAAAGTACCAATACTGTGCTTTTGAGTTTACAAATGCTTCATACTTCTGTCAAGTTACCGCTTATTTTGACATAATGATGCTTTCCTTTATTTAGGTAAAGTGCTGTTATTAGACCAGTGACATCATCACTCTTTAGAACCCTGGAGGTTATGTGAAATGTGGTAGAAGGTGCAATCTCGACGGCACAAATCATTTCAAAGCCCAGAACCTAGTGGTCTCTCTTCTAGGTTCCTGGCTCATTTTAGGCTTTGCTTCATCAGTGTGATTTAGCAACAAGCAAAGCTCCACTAAGATTCATTTGTAATTCTGGCTCCAGAGGAGTTCATGTGGTTGGTGAATTCAGTGATCCACTAGTTATGAGGTAGTAAGAGCTAGCTTAGAAAACTGTTTTCTTTTTTAACTATGAATATTAAAAACTACTCCAATACAGCTTTTTTTTTCCTAGTCATATAGACTTAGTGTTTGTAGTGCTTCCAGTGGTTCTAAAGAAATTAGAATGCCAATTTTATGTTATATTTCCTTTTGAAGAAACTGATTTAAATGTTTAGAAAGACCTGTTGAACCCAAACATATTTCGGTAAACCAATTGCATCTTTCACTTATCAGTTGAAAATACTCGATCTAGAATCCACCTCCTGAATTACGTCAGAATTGGATTCATGAACACTGATGAGCATTTCATGGGTTTGATTAGTTTACTTCTGGAATTTCAGTAAAGTTAACATCTTTTCTGTCTTTAACTTTCCATTCTAACATAGGCGATAATTGTTCATTTGTTTCTTACAAAATGCAAAAACCTCAGAAATCTGAGAAGAGTTTTACGCCTGAGTCTGATTGGTTCTGTGAGTAGTAACTTCTCTGCCTAGCTGTGAGCTTGTCCGCAGGTAGAGTGGAAGTTTCATGTCATTGATAATCCAGTGCCTGCTTATAGCCTCTCCTGGTAGCCTGGCTCCTGTTCTGCTGCCTAAAGGTTTCGTTTCTTCTTTTCTGCTGTGCTTCTTGAGTGGCTGCAAGGATAGCTGCATGCCAGGGCTTCTTGGAAGGCTTTCTTGGTATAGGACCATCTCTTTAGTCCTGGCTCTGGTGAAAACCCTGCTCCACACTGTAGAACTGGTGAGCGAAGTGACCATAAATGTAGCTTTTCCCAGGACCATCAGAATTCAGGCTTGCCGCTTGTTCTTAATCATTAGTTACACCCCAGTTTTCTGCAAGAACTCTGCGTTTTTCCTTTGGAGCAAGGTCACCTAAGGAAGGTTACCTAAGAAGGTCGCCTTTTATCATACTCTGGGACTTGGTTTACACTGTTGGAAGAGTTGCCCGACCCCAGGGCTTGAATACATTTTAAATGCATAAACTTACTTGTCATCAGAATTCATTATGCATTTTACAAATAAAACCCACGCTATATTCTGACAGGTGTACTTTGTGCCGAGTGTGAAGGTGGTTGTGCAATCTTCCCTCTGTGACAGAACCCATCTGTGTTGAGATGTTTTATTGTTAACTGAGGGAGTGGAATAGCCTGAGGTCTTTGT
This sequence comes from Petromus typicus, assembly GCA_004026965.1. Taxonomy (NCBI): domain Eukaryota; kingdom Metazoa; phylum Chordata; class Mammalia; order Rodentia; family Petromuridae; genus Petromus; species Petromus typicus. The sequence continues at coordinate 12,354 of PVIR01018986.1, read as the reverse complement.
GCAGATGCCACAAAGAACCCCTCATCTCATGTATCATGTCTCCATTTAGTTATCTTTGTTATAATAAAAAGACGACTACCAAGTCAAAATTATAAAAACCAGAATGATTGCTGTTTATTCCTGTTAATATTATTTCATTCACCTACAGCTGTACATTTAATTATATGGGACTAATGGGGGAGATTTAGATTTTTAAAAATAACTAGCAAAGGATATTTATAGGAACATTATCACAATGTTTTGTTTCCTCCTCACATTTCACTCAATGAAGACGAAGTGTGAAGAGTTGTAGCGTCTCCCCGTTAAGTAAGGGTACCACGTCTCAGGCGCTCGGTTGGCTGTGAATTTTTGTTCCTTTTTTCTGGAGCTCACACTTGAGTTTTCTGGGGCGCTCGTGAGAACTTGCTCTCCTGCCTTATTCACCTCTCCTGTCGTGTTTTCTCATTGCTCTTGTTTCTTCCTTTGCATTTAATTACCTTCACATGGAATGTGAAAGAAGGTGGGTAGAGAATGGAAATTCGCTTGCATAAGCTCACAGCGTTGTTCTCATACTTACCTAAGTGGCCTCTAGTGGCTTCTTTTTAGTCTGACTCTGTGGTGCCCACATAGTTTTATTCATCAGGAGCCAAATTAATGATTATTTTTCTTATCACTGTTCAACAGGAAGTTTGACTCGCTTCATCTACACTTTAGAAGTTAAACAGATTGTTATGAGCTTCCAAGATTTCAGACATGACTTATCAAAGATATAGCTAAAAACTCTTAATAACTAACTGGAAAGTAATTTGATTCAGTTTAACTGTTAGGATTATGTGTCCAATAAAACTTCTCATATGACAGAAATAACAAAAACAAGAATTGTTATATTTTTGTTAACATAATAATTTGAAATATTTTATGGAAGCACACTTGTACCTAAGATAGTGAAATTAATTCTTATAGCTGTAATATTCATTATCAATAAAGTACTATAAGCCTAGGTATTGATTGTAGTCATTTCCAATTTATGGGGAGAGGTTTTGTTACTAAATAATAAGATATATATATATATATATATATATTTTTTTTTTTTTTTGCCCATTATTAGAGTTCAACAACCACAGTGCTCCACCTTGGAGCTATGTATCCCAACCCCATTTTAATTTTATTTTCAAACAAGGGCTCACTAAATTCCCCCGGGGGGACTTGAATGTTTGATCCTGTATCTCCACCTCCCTCAGTGCTGGAATTAATAGTTCTGTGCCGTCCTTCGCAGTTTAACATGCATCACAATAATGTCTCCCAGAACTATTTTGTTTGCAAGTGAAAGATGCTTTTTTTTTGGCTCACAGATGGTGAATATTAAATGTTAAACGTGGTGTAAAAGTCTTCATTGAGATTTGACTGAAATGGAGTATTTTAACAGGATTTTATATTTTAGACTCGGTGGTTGATATTACCTTCTCTCTCTTATGCTGAGCAAATTAATTGAGAATTTCAAGCAGCCCCGATAATGCAGCCTGGGACCCATCATTTGAGAGACTGAGTAAGAGGATCAACAGCCCAAAGCTAATGTGGGCGACTGAGCACAAACATCTCAGATTCAGTCCAAGAAGTGGGCTCCTACTGTCCTCAGGGTGGCTGTCCTAACGCAGTGTGCACTGGCGTTTAACTCCCAGTGAGGAAAGTGTATTAGCAAATTGTATAAATAGATAAATACTTGCCAACAATATTGCATCATGTCATAACATTATGGAGATTTTTTCATTTCACTCCTCTCTGTAGCTTTTTTATCACAGTATTTGTGTCTGGGCTGTGGATGTAGATCAGCAGCACTGCACCTGCATGGAAAGCACAAGGTTCTGAATTCCATCCCTGGTCCCCCACTGTGAGAGTCTGTTTTTTGACGAGACAACCACAGACACAATGAAAGTGACCAAGAGCTAGATGCTAATAGCAAGTTTATTGGGATGGAAACAGATTCTTATAGCAGTAAGACAGAGTCATGAGGGCAACAGGTCAGGGGGAAGAGAAGCCTCACTATTTACAAAAAAAGAAAGACATAGATAACCATTATATCTGGAGGAGCCAGAACACTTTAACATCTTAGTCTCAAGGACATGTGTTAACCAAGACAGCGTGCGAACGGACAGTAATCTAGGAAACCAGAGCTAACAGAAAGCAGAACAAACAAGGAACAAAGATCATAACACACACCCCTCAAGCAGGTCTTAGGGTTCACTGGCTCCCTCAGCCCCTTGTACCTAGAATGACTCGGTTTTCCAAGTCTGACGCTTAGTGTATAGTCATGTGTTTCTGGTTCTGTCTACCCTGCCCTCCCAAAAAAAAGGAAAAGAAAAGAAGAAATAATTGATCAGAGTATATGTGTTTTGTAAAAGCTAAATTGATGATTCATTCTTGATTACCATCTCTTCACATTTTTAGTAATACTTTTGGAGTTACCAGAACTATTCTCCAAGAGGACTGTATTTCTGATGGACATAACTTTGAGAACTGAAATTTAATAAGAATAAATGAAATCAACCTTCTACATTGCTAATTTATGGGATATTTACTTCAATGCTGGGCTTTACTTTTTAATTTTATTCACAATATGGAAATGGAAATGTTTAAAATAAATAAAATCTAAGAAACTCATAGTAAATTTATCTCCATGTAATGTAGTTCTTACCTGAATTTGTAATAGTTAAATTTTAATATGTCTTTATATTTTATAGAAGGAAAAGATAAGTAGCTAAGTCTAAAAATCTGAGATATGAGTGCTTTATCTTGGGTGTAACTGCTGTTTGTTCCTCACACATGTATGCACAATCTCTCTCAAATTAAGTGAAAAGTATAAAGCGTCTTGCTATGGGCTGACTTTGTTGCTTCTCAACATTTGATAGTAACTCTTTCTAACTTCAGACTTACCTCCAGATCTTTAATATTAGATTTATCCAATGCACAAGCTTCTAGTTCTGCAGTGAATTCAGTCCATGCTTTCATTTTCCCGAATTAGCATCCTTGTAGGGTACACTTTTAACAAGAGAGAAGATGTTTTTTGATGTTTGCTTGTTAATTGAGGCATGGCCTCACTTTGTTGTTCAGGCTGGCCTTGAACTTCCTATGGAGCCCAGGCTGGCAGTGAGCTGGGGATCTTCCTGCTTCAGCCTCATGAGTGCTGGGATCACAGGTATCCTTTTCAGCAAACTGAAGCTGGTGCCTGGACAGGGAGAAGGTATTTTAGACAGTCCCATGATGATATTATTGTTTCTAAGGTCCAGACCCTTATCACTCTCTAGCAGCTGACCCTGACGTCACAATTCCCATGATCCCTCACCTCACCTCTTTCCTGTTAATCCCTGTTGTCCTGTTGAGCTGACTGATGAGTTGTTGAGATTCCTTTTGCAGTAAGACCTTGAAGATGAAAATATCAAAGTAATAGTACTGTTTCCAGTGAGATGACATTCTGTTGGTGTTTTTCTTAGGAGTATCAGTTGGTTTAGTGTATTTGAGATTCAGGTTTGTAACTTGGAGTCAGATTTGGATGAATGTAAATCCATACCTTTCATTTTGTTACTGTCTTATAGGATCATGGACATGCAGTTCCCAGTAGTCATAGATTCCTGCGTGCCCAGTCCCAAGTTGAGGGCTTCACAGATGTCTGTATGTCCTGCCTTTCAGTGCTGGGTGACATGTGTGTCATCCCTCTTTGGCAAATGAAGGATGGGTGTGGTACAATGCAGAAATAATTTTCTAAAGATTATATCTTGACAAGGATGGTGCTTGGAAGTAAACTGAGTTTTCATACTTCATTTGTATTGTAAGGAACAACCAGAAGCTTTACGAATCTTTTCCCTGATCTCTCCTTGTTTCTTGACAGAAATAGAATGCACTTTGGGTAAGTTTTGTTAGACAACTGAAAAAAGAACTCCACTCTACTTCATATAATTTAGAAAGTATTTCAGATGGAAATTGCTCATGGAGTCATGTTTAGAAATCTGTGGAATTTTATTATACTATAAGATGTATCATGAATTTGGTCAAAACTAACTGCTTAATATGGTCTGCCCACTCAGGCAAGCAAAATAAAAGCCTGCTTGTTGATGTTTATGTTTGCTTTCCCTCATTTCCTCGAATATTTAAGATACTTGCCATGTGCCACTTACATATACTGTTTAACAAAATTGTAATCTAAAGAATACACATGTGGCAAAAGTCAGATGATCTTCCAGGTCTCCAGAAACCATAGAACTCTATGATACTGTGGTCACACATGAGCAGGGAGCAAGACATCAGCAAGGCAAAGGCTTGTGCAGCAGCCACGAGTCCTCAAGTGACCCTGACAAAGGTTACTTTTCTTAGAACCACTGGTGTTATAGCAAAATTGCTTTAAACTTCATATTGTAAACAGATACCTTGGTCCAAACAGCTGTAAGTGCACGTAGCATGCATTCCCTTTGCGTGGTGAATACCCAATATCCTCTCTCCAGCCTGAATTATGTTCTGAAAAGGCGGTGGAAGAGAAATGAATTGGAAAGCATTCTTCTGAAGCTGAGCTCTCACCATAACTTAATTATACATGTCTCTGAGGTTGGGATTTTCTCAAATGTCAGTGATTCAATTAGCCGATACTATTGATTCCTGACCCATCTTTCTGATAGTCTCAGCTGCTCCAGTTCACATAGAATGTTGCCCTTAGTGGGATGACTTGTGTTGTTGAGGAGGAGGCCGACACGCGCAGAATGAACGGGGGGCTTCAGGACAAACAGCTTCCTTTTCTCCCTGTTAATCTCAGAGTTCAATGTTTTGTATACATAATGGGAACAAAATTGTATTTTTTTACCTATACAAAAGGCCGAGCTCTGCTCAGTGCCGTAGTAAGACAAAGCATGCATTCAGAGTGCCAACGTGGGACACCGCTGAGGACTCTGAAGCTTGTGTTGTGTCCTTGTGTATCTGTGTATTCCTATTTATGGGCATATGTGGTATGTATCATGGGTAGAGAAATATGCTCACAAAGCCTCTCTGATTTCTGACTTATCAACTGTCACATCAAATAGTATTCACTCCAATGGTCTGTGCAAGGAAAATAAAATAATATAAAGCAAACAATTAAAAACTTATTTGACACTTTTAGAGGTATACTCTGTCCCCCTTCCTCAATTCTCCTACACTCAGGTATAACTTTTTGATGTTATGATCATTCCCCAGGTAATATTTTGCTCTTTCTTATCAAAATAAACTTTGTTTTTCTGGATTATTTAAAAAAAATTCTCCCCATGCTCTCAGGGCCATGACAGAAGCTGAGCTATATAGACAAATATCCTTAGTAGTGAGAGGCAGTTTGGTAGAGTGTGGGGAGGCATGAATAATCCTGTTGTTGTTGAATGTAGCTGCACACATTTTCCACTGTGTGTGAGGTCTTATGTTTCACACCATTGTAGTAAGCACAAGTCTGTGATTGTCAGTGAATTCAGCCTAAGGATTTTGATGTGTCTCGAGCTGTAAGACGTGTGTGATCTCATTGAGTTGGGGGTGTTGGGTTCCGAAAGTGAGAAGGAAAGTACTGCATGTGGTTGGGTGGCAGAAGGAACACTAGCTTTGGTCCTATTGATCAGGAGAGAGGTGTTCATTAACTTAGTATAGAGAATCACTTGAAGGAACTTGAGTTTTGCTGAGATCTTGGAAACTAAAGAGCAGACATTCATTTATTATTATTGAAACATTCCAAGTTTGCCTCCCAGCATTCTCAGAGAGCAGGTAGCATTAACTCTCTTACACATGGAGTCCCAGTCTTTAGAGAGAGGATGTGAGTTATGAGACTTGTGAACTCTGAAAGGTTAGCGCTGTGATATAGCTGAGGTTAATCCCGCTCCGGATGTCACTTGCTCTATGGAATGTCTGTAAAAATACACAAAATGTGTCTTCTTCATTTCAACTGAACATGGAAGAAATGAGAACTTTGCTTTTGTATATTTTGTTAAGCAGTTAAAAATGCAAACAGCCTCTTTCTACATTATTTATAAAATTTTTTGGCTGAAGTATTTGACAGCTGAATTTCTATTTAATGTCTATCTGTATTACTCTTATTAACAACTTACTCTTATTAACAACCACCTAGCTATTCACTGTCTTCGAATTTTGTAGATACCTGTCATCTGCCATGCTGTTCTCCAATCCTCCCAACAGCATTTCATAGACAGATAGGCAATGTCTTTTGCTCCTTCTCTATTTCATTTTTTTTAAGTGAGGGATTAATTTACAATTTCTGTCTTTTGCTGTGACTTATAGTGATTTGTTAAAAGGCAGCTGCTCCCAGCTCCTCCTGAGGGACAGGTGGTGCTGCAGCAGGTGCCTGTTACTCAGAGGTGTCCATGACTCATGCCCGGGCGGGTTCAGCTTGAGTGTGGGGACAAACAGCCGGGAGATGATCTTCATCCTTCTTGGAGGTGGCTTGGCATATGATTGCAGTTGACCACCTCTGTTTACAATTTCCTGTCCAATTGGCTTTTGTGCTTTAGGGGATATAAATATTTTTGAAATATTTGGTCTTATCATCAGTTGGAGATGATCTTCATATTACCAACCATTCATTATTTAACTTATGTGGGCTCCTACACCTTCTGATGTTTCATACCTAATTCTGGAGCACGCACCTCTAAGATTGTGACTTAGATGGTAATGAGCGATAGTGGTGATGGGCCTGGTATGGAGCTCAGTGGCTCTGCACCCACCTTGAAAACACCAGGTCCTGATCTGATCACTGGTACTGAAAGACAGAGAAAGAAAGAGACACAGAGAAACAATGGAAGAAGATTTGTGAGCTGTGAAAATGCCAATGAGATGATCAGATCAAGTTCATGACAAATAAGCCTAAATTCTCCAGTGAGTGAAGCTCATGTTCCTGGGTAGCCAGGTCCTCAGAAACATACAGAGCTTTCTTGTCACCAGTCTGAGAGGAAGAGCAGACACTTAATCTTGACTTACACATTCTTCCCCGGTGTGCTGTGCTGAGGCTGTAGCCTGATACCATAGAGAAAATAGTGCCAGCTCTTTTACTCTTCGCAGAAGATAAATGTATGAGTATCCTTTTAAAGACATGTTTTCCTTCAGAAAAATAAGTAACATGTATTCTCTTCCCCCACAATGTATTTAGGCTTCTGTGGACAAGACTTCATTCCACCACCGTTCTTTTCATACTTCCCCTTTTTATACTTCTCTAGTTATCTGTATTGTGGATGATACATTCTCTTGAGGCTGATTTTGTTATTTTAGAGTTGTGATCTTGAGCTACAGTTTCAATTCAGAATTCTCAGAGTTCTGTGAAGGTTTTTAAAATATGCTTTTTATTTTTATTTTTTGGGGGTGAATATTAGAGATTAAACTTGGGACCTTGTACTTGTGAGGCAGGTGCCAGAACCACTGAGCTAAATGCCTGGCCCTTACTATACTTTTTATGATCCTTAAATTTTAAGTATATATTTATTTAAAATAATCTTGTTGATTAAGAAATAATTAGTTGCATTTTTATTGAAACTTGTGTATAGTTTTGAATATGTGCTCAGCAAAAGGGTAACATTGACTTGCGATGTTTCATTTTGATCAAAATGAAAAGAATGAAGCCTAAAAGTGAGACGTAAACTGTAAACCACCTAAGTCACATAAGTTGGACATTTTTCAGTGTCATATGTAATATTTGCCACTTTTACTTATGAACATGATGTGTTAAGTAAACGCTAGTTTAGTTGTACTGATTTTATAAATCACACACTTTTGTGTAGTAAGTCAAGGCTCAGGTATTTGTCAGAGCAGAGTTGAAGCTCATGATAAAGTCCCTGGTTGCATCAGAGACCCTGGAGAGACACCTGCCTCTGCACTGAGGGGTGGTCAGACCAGCGACGTGCTCCGTCCCATCCCCCAGTCTTGTTTAGATCAGTGAGTCTCTGCCGGCTTCTCGCAAAGCTGTGCATTGTTTGTAGTCTGTGGTGCCATCAGCCTGCACGCTGTGCTGGGTTATGGGCTCTTGATTTAAACAGCAGAAGCAGGATCAGAAACAAGAAGGGTCTGTGAGAAAGATACACATATCCACCCCCAGTCTACTCCTACCAAGACATTTCCGGTCTGAGCAAGGGTGGTGTTGTGCCACAGCCTGCAGCACACCCCAGTGCCTGACCAAGGGTGGCTTCCTCTGCAGGATAGAAATTCTTTGGCTGAGCTGAGGGGTGGGTCTCTTCCTCGGCGCTCATGGTTTCTTCCTCATGGAATGAAGCGTGCTTTCCATTACATGTAGAGGGTGTTGAGATTAAAAAGCATCATGCTCACCCTCCCTCCTGTGCTGGAGCAAAGGACTCAGGGTACTGAGACCTCCTGTCCCCCAGGGAAGGCTGCTGGCTGTCTGCTTGCCCTGCTGATGTTGAGCCCATGGCTTGTCTCTTGACAGCTCCGTCCTGTGACCTCTTAGCAATTTTTACAAATTTGATGGACAAGTGAGGAACAGTTTGTACTCAGACAAAATAACTTATTTTAGGAGGAAACTCTAGGCCTAGAGAAATGGACTGTCCTTGAAGGTCCTCTGAGCACATCTATTAAAGTTGTCTATCAGTTAGATTTCGCAGGTGCCCATGGCTTCTTTTTCTCAGCTCCTTGAGAGCTTGGCTCCTGTGGCCAGCCTTCCTTTCTGATTCTGTTTTGGGGAAAAGCAATGGAGTAAATTTTTATGTTAGCCCAAAAATTTATCCTGGAGAGCTAGGAAGATGGGTGAGCAACACTGCTGTTTCTACTCATGTTCTTTACACTACATTCAGTGTATTTCTGAGACCATTTCTAGCCATTAAGAGAAGCTTCCTGAGCTCCTGTGGTTTGACCACCGAGCCTCAAGAGACCACCTCTGAATGTGCAGATGACTTACTGGTCGGACCCTTCCCATGTGCCCTCAGGAATGGGAAGTGTACCTGCATTCATTTAGCACCATGACACTGTTAGTCTCATTTACTTATTTTCAGTTCTCAGGTGAAAAAAGCATATTTTTGCATAATTCTATATTCAATGAAATAATGTCAGGCCGAAACTATGGCACAGAGGATCATCACACTTGTGTTTCAGTCAAATTAGTTCTAATTTTACCTCTCTAGATACATGTGTCTGTTGTAGCATCTGCTCAATTTTTTCCTCCCCAGAATATATTGTCATTCAATTGAATGCTGATCAGGATAAATGTACAACATGCTCAATGGGGAATTTTGGTTTTGTATTTGAAAGAAATAAATCAGTAGATGGCTGATCAGACTCAAGATGCGATTGATGAGTGTCAAGAGGCCAGTGTGCCTGAGATGCACAGCCTGGCCCTGTGTGCTTCTGTGCGTCTGATTAAATGGCATTTATCCAGCTGAGGTCAGCCCGTGCAGGTCTTGGAAGTCACCCAACTTGTTAATCAACACTGGAATAACATTTTGACAAGAAATAGTAAGAAAATTATTAGTTATAAAATCTTGTCTTGTGAGCTAGAGCATAAGAATGAGTGTCGTATCCTTTGTTCTCTGTAACATTTCTGTTCCTTTTACTGATGAAAAAAATTTTCCAGCTAGATTGCTGTGTTGCACATTCCATGGTGATATACGGCATGGACTTGATAAAAGACATGTAGCATCACATTTTATTCATAAAATATTACAGGTGATTTTGGAATGTATCTAAAAGCCAAAATATATAATAGCTTTATAGAATTGATGTGTGTATGTAAATATATGTACAGATAATTCACAAATGTGCATCTAGCCAACATCTTTCTTCTGAGAAATGGACAACTATGTCCACCTTCATCTTCACCCCTTTCTTCAAAGTCTCCACAAAATTAATACCCCTCTTTCCTCAGATATAAGTTTTTATTCCTTTTATTTGCTTTCCTTTCGTTTTGTGAATTTCGTGCTTTCCCAATTCTTGTGCTCAGAGGAAGAACCAGATGATTGCCCTAGAGAAAGACAGCAGCATTTACTTCAACATTTGAACAGCAGCCATAGTGGGGCAGTCTGGACACTGACGGCAGCTGTGCTGTGCTCACCACTGGGCAAGTCTTTGTTGGCTGTGACATCATTTCCAGAACGTATTTTCATAATTCAAGGGAGCTTTGCAAGAATGGTTTCTTGTTTCATGCATTATGTGTGGCAAATGTACCACCTCTTCAGGATGAGTGTAATTATTATGTACCTCAAACACGTACTAATAACATTAAAAGTAAAAAAAAACACTTTTCTTTATTTGAGTGTGATTGTCACTTTGCTTACATACCTTATGATGCATTTTTTTTTCTCCACACTGTAACCAGAGTAATTGTCCAAAATATGAACCTCAACGTCTGTCTTCCCAGCTTAGATCTTTTCTGGGTGTCTCATATTGGTAAAATAAGATGAACATTTTTCTTTGCCTACAATGCCTGACCCTTGATCTGCACACTACCTGCTTCTCCATCCTCAGTTCTGCCATTTTCCCATCCCAGCCAAACTTCCAATCGCATCACTCATTGTGCTTGGCCTTGTCCTAAGTCCATTGTGCAGGTGGTTTTTTGGCCTGAAGTGGTCTTTTCGTCAGCAGCACTCCTTCCACGTGACTCACACATGGCTTTGTCAGAGAGCTGCTCAGGCCTTGCTGATGAGGCCATGCCCCCATCTCACAGCAAGCTCTTTTCTCTGATATCTGTTCACGCCATCATGCCTTGTGGAAGAAGCTTCATGAAGGAACTGTGCTAAAAAGGCACTTGTGAAGAGATTTTAAATTCATAGTTACTAGATTTTCTACACAACTAAAATATTTTTATTACACGGACAGTGGATGCAGTTCAGTGGTGCGGCACCTACCTGTTAACAAAAAGTCCTGAGTTTGATCACCAGTACTGGGAAAAAAGAAAAAAATCTATATAGATAGATATAGATAATAATATCTATCTGTATACTATCTAGATAGATAGATAGATAGATAAGATAGAAAAAATATATATATATATATACTTTAGCATATATATATATATATATATATATATATATATATATATATATATATATATATGTACTTTAGCTTTTTGAGACAGGGCTTTGTTTTGTACTTCAGGCTGGCCCTGAACTCACTATGTAGGCCAGGCTAGTCTGGAACTCACAGCAATCCTCCTGCCTTTGCCTCTCGAGTGCTGGGATTATAGATGTGAAGCACCATGCCTGGCACATGGTATGTGGTAGCAGGAATCGAACTCAGGACCCATACTTGCCAGGTAGAAGCCAGAACCACTGAGCTAAATCCCTGGTCCCTACATTCTTTCTTAGGGTTGAGCTTTTTTATCTGCTGCAATGAGCACTGTAATGTAGATGATTGAGACAACTGTATTAGCATTGGATTTGGATTGAGTTGTGAGAGTGGACTTTGTCTCTCTAAATCTCTCTGTTTTATACAGTGTTTTGGATGTTAGTACTGCACATTTTCAATACTTTTCTCACTGGAAAGTTAGGTGTATTTAATAAGGTGTCTTTAGTGTTTTACATTGTTTTGTTAAATAATACAAATCACCTCCATCACGTCAGTTGACAGTGTATCTCCACTGTGCAGATTGCCATGCAGAAAGACGTAATCAGGGTTAATAACCCTTAAGTCACAACCGAGTTTGTTAAATTCTACACATTATAATAAGAAGAAGTTGGAAATATGTAATTTGTAAGTCACCTAATAAGTTATATAATCAAACAAAAGCATTCATGGGGAAGGTAATATTGGAGCACCCTAGAGGAGAAAAAGACAATATAGGACTTGAAAGCAAACAATAGGAGTTATAAACCCAGGCAGAAGTATTATATCATTATGAACAGTGACTCTGAGTTCTTGATGGTGGTTTGTGGCAAGTAAGCATGGCAAGTTTTGTATGAACAGGGTTCAGAAGGATCTCAAAGTTCAAGTGTGTAATTTTCCCTGTGCCCAGGCAAGAAGCAGCTGTGTGTTTGCTGAATGGACATTGCTGTTAATGTATTAAACACTGTTGGTTGTTGGTGTTTCTGGAGTTTAGCACCTGTTGTAGGATCGCATCAGAACTACCATTCCTTTTCTTTTCCTTTTTCTTTTAGTTACATAAACCATTCTTTGAGAGAAACATGACTTGATAATATTCTAGTTAAAAGAAGAAAATGTTGGAGGCACATCCTTGCTTGTGGTTATTTTCAAGAAAGAGAAATTGGATCATATTTTTTGTGCTTTAATTATTTTCACTTAGCTGATGAATATTTATGGATCCTGAAAATATATCGCAATAGTAGACTGAAAGATACAAAAGTCAAGTTTTTGAGATATTGAAAGTTCCCTCTCCCTTTCCATAAAAAACAAAAACAAAAACAAAAAAAA
>PVIR01018985.1:0-32295 GCA_004026965.1 Petromus typicus | reverse complement strand
AAAAGTAAGGAAATAAAAATCATATATTTAAAATTATTGAGTGTAATAGACTCTGAACCAACAACTTTATACAACATAATGACTAAAGGAAACACTTTGGAATAAAAATAAATTTGTCAGGGTAAACACATAGGTATAATTCTAACCACAGTAAATTATATATATTATGAATATGTGAATAGTACAGAACTTTTTTTTTCCCTCAAAACAAAATTATTGTTCAAAGACATGACATTTTGTTGAAGAGTAGTGGTTTTTTTTGTTGTTATTGTTTGGTTTTCTGCTTTTTTTTTTTTTTTCATAAATTCTGCCTTTGTAGTTCAGGCTGGTCCTGAGTTCAGCCTTGTAACTCATAGCAGTCCTCCTGCCTCTGCTTCCTAAATTCAGGGATTATAGTTGTGAGCCACCACATCCAGCACTGTGGTATGTGGTTCTGATTGCTGGTGGGTGTAAGTCTCCACTCCCAGCATTTTTGTGTGTGGTTATGGAGGATCAAACTCAGGCCCTTGCACTTGCCAGGTAGGGGTGGGAACCACTTAGCCAAATCTCTGGCCTGAAGAGCAGTATTTATACTATGTTAAGGTTTATATAAAAAATAACAGCAGAAATAATTAGTTAATGAATACATTATGATATTGGAGGTTTCATGTATTGGTGAAAGGTAAATTTTGAAGTATAGAATAAGATAATATTAATTATGAAATGATAAAAACATAATTTTTGATTTTAGCACAAATGTTCAAAATTTTGTAGAAATTTAGCAACAGAAGATGAAATATATGAAGAAAACTGAATACTAAGAATGTATTTTCCAGGCCAGGGATTTAGCTCAGTGGTTCTAGTGCCTATCTTGCAAGCACAAAGTCATGAAGATTCGATCCCTGGTAACCACATACAACAATGCTGGGCCTGATGACTCATGCTCACAAGCAATTAGCACCACACACCACAGCGTCAGGTGTGGTGACTCATGCCTGTGATACCAGCACTACAGTCAAAGGCAGGAGGATTGTTGAATTCAAGGTGAGTTCAGGAGCAGGCTGAAATACAAAATGAGACTCTGTTTAAAAAAAAAAGAGAGAGAGAATGTATTTCCATCTTTGAAAATATACAAAATATAATTTTTAAATAATGAGAACAAATATAATACCAAATAGGAAAGCAGTTGATAGAAATGAAATATCCCAATAAATGCATTTAATGTAAGTTCAATATATGTCTCATTAAAAGGAATTAATTATAATATTAAATTCAAAAATTAAGTACAATGTGTTCTCCAGGAGAAAATATGTATATGTATTTGTACTCAAATAGTTGTAGATAGACCAAAATTAAAAGAGAGAAAAAAAAAACACAAAATCATACAATAGTTTCTTTTTAGTCTTTTGAAGGCTTTTTATTTTTTTAAAAAATATATTTCACTGCAAGGTAGTGAGAGCAGTATTTGAGCAACATGAATAGTAAGAAATAACTATGACAAATGCATGTGTGCCCCAAAAGGAAAACATCACTGTCAAAAAGTTAAGAAATGCAAGCAGAATTAAAATGACAAACCTACCATTATTTTAAAGGATTTTACTGTTCATTTCTGTGAAATAAAAATAAAACAAGTAGAACAACAACAACAGCAACAACAATAAAACAAATTTTATGCATTATCTGAGTAAGACTACCCACTATTTTGATTTAATTTGCATGTGCAGAGCACTACACTAAAAAATACAATATATAGTTTTCAAATTGAATTTAGAATATTTTCCAAATTCATTCTTAGTCAGCCATAAAATAAAACTCAATCCAATTGAAATACTTTAAATTGAATAAAACCAAACACAGTATATCAAAATTGATATACAGGCTAATATAGGAAATCTGGAAGCTCTACATATTTACAATGTTTAATTTGGGGGGGAAAAGAAAGTAAACAAAACTGAGTGTTTCACTTCTCTTCTATAATAAGTTAAAGAAAGGAAAATAAATGTGATGTGAGTAAAGAAGAAAATGTTTTCCAGTCATTATCATTTAATTCAAAATATTTCTTAATATGATTTGCAGTTCATTTTGGTAAGTCAGTTTAGTCGTTTGTTAAGGTTCATATAATTTTATGCTTATAATTTGTGAAAATATTTCCTTTTAGAATTTACCAAATTACTGTTTTTTTCTCTTATCTTCATATTTCACTGAATGGTTATAATAAAGAGAAAAATAAGTTAAATAGATTAAATAAGACTCCACTTGATTTTTTAATAATATCTCTAAAATATTGTTCAATATACATGTATTGGTAAATTCTAAAAGGAAATATTTTCACAAATTATAAGCATAAAATTATATGAACCTTAACAAAATGATTAAAGGAATAAGAGAAAAAAAAAACTTCAACAACAAATAATTAGCATAACTACACATTCTGCAGAAAGTGATAAGGTGATATTTTTCACAACTTCATCAATAAATTCTAAAGCTGATATGAATTGAAAATATCTTAATGCAGCTAGTTGTTCAAATATGTGTAAGCATACTAAATAAAAATAGCTAAACACTTATGAAATCAGATGATTTCACAGTCAAAAATCTCTCTGTCAAAATAAGCCAAGATCAATCTGAATGATCTTTTAAATAATATCAGTGTAAAAATATGTATAAAAGCTTTCTACTTTGGGACATGTATCTAGACATGTATTTGGTAAGGTCACATATTCCAGCAAGAAAGAACTCATGGTCTATTTAACTGAACACAATTCTTTGTTGAAATCGTTGCATGAATGCATCTCAGGAGTGAAGGCACTTACCCCGAAGCAGTGGTGTGCTTAAGCCTCTGGGGTTCAGTGAGCGGAAGCTCAGCACAGCACCAGAGGACTTGTTGCAAATGCCCATTCTGAGTTCCCAGCAGAGAAATATTAAACAGGAAATGTGTGCTTGAAGCTAGCAAATTGCTTTTCACGAATCACTCCTGATGTAATATGATAAACAGTAACATTAAAAAATATTGGCTTTTAGTCATTTAATCACCTCCTCTGGTAAAGTTGGCAATATGCTCCATATTGACACAGGAGGGGAGATCTTTATGACTTTGAATGTGACTTATCATTTGCTGAATGATACTTAAAAATGGAGACAGTGATAAAATATGAAAGTAATAACTTATTACTTATAATAACCCAGCCATCAGACAGAATAATTAGTATTAAAATGTTTCAATGCCTTTCCATTGTAGTATGGAAGAACTGAACTATAATAGATATTAGTATCTCAGAGCATCTTCCAATTATAACAGTTTAATATCAAAGACCTACCTTGAAAAATACCTGTCCTGTGTCTCAACATAGTTATCTGACAATTTTATAACATTTGAAAGCTAAGTATTCACCTAAAATATTAATTTCTCAGTCATTGCGATTGATCACTACTTGCACTGCTCTGAAGCTTTGGTTCAACTGAATAATTTAGTTTGTATTTTTTAAACTTCAAATACAAATATCTGTGGGCAGGATAGTAGCTAAACTATGAAGTATTCCATATTTTCTAATGTCTTTCTCAAATTCTAAGCTCACAGAATCACTACTTTTTTCATCTCATGAATTTATTCAGTTTACTTCAACCTCTGAAGTTTCAAAGTACAAACATCTATATTAATTAAAATTCAGTCACAACACACTAACTTAATTGTGACCAAAAGGTGCCTGAGAAAATTATAGTAGATTATTTCAAGTTCAGGCATTTCAAGGACTTCTTTGTTCTGCCAAGATCCAGCTATTAAGATTTCCCTTGTCCTTTCATGACTTTTTTTCACAGTAAATCTTACTTTCTAGTCACTTTCAGAAATGAATAACTGGAATAGCACTTTTAGTTCTACAAATAACTTAGTAATGATGAGCAAATTGCTCTGTCTTAGCATGTAGATGATAAAACAGAAATAAAAGAAAGTCATATTGATAATCACAAATATAGTGCTAGGATGCTTCTACTGAAGGACTTTGGCACTTTTACTTTGAGCTTAACTCCTCATTCTAATAATTTTATAATATTTAAAAACTGGCATCCACAATTTTGTCTTGTGTGTGAACTAACAATGAGTAAATCCTAAAGTTAAGATCATATTTTAAATTTCATTTTCAAGTTTCTAACTTCTCAATTCAAAATCTGAAAAACTGAACTCTAAAATCGTGATGCTTATTTATATTCAGTGTGTCAGGATATCAAAGCTCTAGTAGTAAATATAGAAGACATCAATTGTTTTATACTCAATAAGAAGCTTCATGATTCAGGCATAGTTTCCTGATGCATACACAACCATCCACATAATGGGTCAGAAGTCCCAGTCCTGTCAGTCATTCAGCTTCTCATCTCTTGAGCCTAATATCCTTGGATTACCAGAGTCCTACCAGAAAAGAGACAGATGCAATTTATAGAGGATGTACTTGTCACCCACTGGACTCACACACCAAGTGGCTATCTCTGAATGCAAGGGCAATGTCAAACAATTGTGTACTAAAGCTGAGACTATGTATTTCTGGTGAAATTACAAAATCTCTACTGCATTCAGTTTCTAACCAAATTTAATACTTAATCATTAATTATTGATTTCCTACCTTGCAAATAGCTTAATTTATAGAGGCAAATTGAAGTAGTATAGAAATTCTACCCATAGCAGAAATATTGAGAGACCCTATCTAGTAAAAAAGAGGATAGAAGATGCTGAAGAATTTTCTTAAAAGTACACCAGAACGATAAAGCTAAAACTAAGGTCATTTGTCTTTGGATACTGATGAATGACACCTATTGTACAGAGTTACAGTGTGTAAAGAAAAATGTTTTGGTGTTCATGTGTGAATATAACTCAGATTTTTGCCTTAGTAAAATACAATTATCTGTTTCCCTGGCTTCAATTAACACTCTCTAGGTAGATGATATGGTATGTTTTTAAAAACATAAGAATTTCAAATTGGTAAAATATGAATACAACACTTCAATTCTGTTGGTAAATATGATGTCATCTCAGAGTAATAATGGTTCTCCACTTTTCTTTAAAACACTGAGTATTTGGATTAGGTATCCTCTACTTTTTACCAAAGTATTTGAAATTAAAGACATTGTATTTGTTATATCATGTAAACATTCCTCTTTTCTTTCTTATTTCCTTTCATTTTCTTTCTACTCTATAGAAAAATGATATTCACCTCATAACTTTCTCTTTGATACTTGCTTCAAGATCTAGCCCATTGTTTTCATTCATATGCAATAACATTGTCTTTATAATCTGTCTACAGTTTGAAATCAACAAGTCAAAACAATATTTAACAATCCAGTATCTTCCCTTGAATAATGAGTATGCATTTTCTTCTAGAGATCATTATTTTTATGTTACATTAAATTTATATATATATATATATATATACATATATATATATATATACATATGTATAAAGTATTATACATACCTGCATTGGATTTGCCTCTATAGTTTTCTACTTTTCGCTATGTGGAGAAGTTAAAACATTACCAAGTATACAGACAAAATACATGGACAAATTTAAATTTACTATCATTCATATATTCATTATAGTTGACATTTTAAATGCATAAATTGTAGCATAAAACTGAAAATGACTCTATTCTTCAACTTTAAAATTCATATAAAACTGAAGTGCTCATGCTAAAATAAGCACCACCATTCAGAATGGCAGAAACTGCATAAGGCATTTTGAACATGCAATTTTTAGAAAATGACCACAGTATATTCTGTGCTTGTCCCCCACATCTGTTATCATGCTTCATGTAGCACAGTTAATCTGATTCTTATACGCTGATTTGAAGGAACGCTTTTTCTTTCATTTCCTTGTTCAGCTTCACCAAAAGTAATCAGTGGTGGAGATGGGGTCCAGGGATTTCCTCTCTAACCCACCTCCCCAAGTGTAGAAGTAGCAGAGTTTGCACCCTGTTATCAAAGGCCAGTTTCAGGCTACAGGCTAAAAGACCTGCCCTCTACAGAAAGCTTTCCCTTACCCCCAGACACAGTTCACACCGTGGAGTGTTCAGCCTAAAAATCATAGTGTACTTCACCACTTTTTACTGATTTTTTTAACTATACTTACAAAATTATCCATTAAATTTCATTAAACTTTCTTTGATTACTCTTTTGATTAAAAATCCCTTTCTAGTGAAGAGCTGATTTATTCAATAAATAATGCTAACATAGCCCAAGAAAATGATTCAGTAAATTGATATTTTGGCAATGGGATTTTCATATATTTAAAGAAAGCAAGATGACAAATAAAACAAATGACTGTGAAAACTTCTGAGTCCCCAAATTTTGAAGATTTTTTTTTTTTACCCATACAAAGAAGCAAGCTTAAGGGAAAGTGATATATTTTGCATTATCTTTTTAATTTTTAGGAAAACTTTGAAATTAATGTTGTCACTCAGATATTGCTGTCAAATTATTCAGCACAAGTATAGTGGCTTTTAACAGTTTTCACTCATTGTTACTGCAATACTGTTGCATGATTCTGCACACCAAGGTCAAGCAAAGTAGTTCTTTCCTAGGCTTGTTGATATAATTTAAGTGGGAGATGAGCAGAGGTGGGCACCAAATGTGAGCATTCAAGGAAGAAGACACAGCCAGAATCCTCATGACAAACTCCAGTCCTCTGTGAATCCCACAGCAAAAGGATTAACAATCAACAAACAAGAAAGTCAGAACCTTGAGAAAAAGGCTGAGCCTGGCCTTGACTCTTGCTACCCTGGACAGTGGTAGCCACAGGACAAACACTGCAGCAGCATATGAGGAAGCAGAAGAGCCCATAATCCAAGGTCCTTGCACTTTTATTTGGTACCAAACCTTCAACTCACATTTCTAGCATGCAAAAAAACAGGGCAGTCCCACAATGATCCCTATAATTGAAGGTTATATAGGGCAAGGCAGACATTCTTAAATTCCAGTAAGTCCCAGTAAATCTTAAAGCCAATAACCCTAGAGCAGTAATCCTTGTATTTTAAAATCCCACAGGGTGAGGCAGATGTCCATAATAATCCCAATAGTTTATCCTGCAAGGATCCATAAATCCAAGTGAGTAAGTCACAAGTCTGAGTAAATTGTCTGCAGTTCTTTACATAACCTCATGTATAACAGGTTGACTTTGGCTGATTTAGATAGCCTTTGTCTGTGATTACTCAATTATTGCATATAGTGTCTCACCTTCAACATGCTAGTCAGGGCTTAATTATGGCACTGACATACTTCTAAGCAAAGAAAGAAGCATAAAACTTCTTAGTGTCCAGTATCTCAATTGTCCCATCATAATTGTTCTAACCTAGTACACTGGTCAAACCAATTCACAAACTAGCCCAGATTCAAGAAATGAAGTAGTAAAGTACATATCTCGGAAGGGAGTTTCAGAGTTGCACTGAAATTATATTGTCTTATTGCCTTTACTGGAGTACCAAAATTATTACTATATAATAGCATTAAAATACTCTATTCATATCTTCATCTGTGCTTACATATGAATTGAAGTATACATTTTGCATTTTGACATGAAGGTATATAGCTGATTCATTTTATATCATTCTTAATAATTTCTCTTGACTGTTCTTAGAAGTTCTTGGCTCTATCTTTTAAAAATTGTATTTATATTTTCCCTATCCTCCAATGTATCTTGGAGCATATCGGAGATGACTGTTGTATTTCTGTACATTGTCTTATCTCAAAAATTTGAAACAGATATTAATGTATAATATCTAATTTGTAGGGCGCTTTCACATTTGTGATTTTTTATTTTATTCAATCAGAATTAAAAATCTTAAATCACTTAGCAATTCTTTGCCAGTTTTTACCTCTATAGTGAGAGTTAGCAATATTTTCAAAAATAAAATTTTTGATTGGTAATTTTTCCTAATAGTAGATTTGAATGGAAGCCAGCTTACTTTTTTTAAACAAGAGTATAAATGTATTTTTATTTTTCAGTACTTTAAATCTTTGGGAGAGAGTATTGGATCATATGAATTCGTGTCCAATGGTCTTGGCAGGAAAGTGGCATCAGAACATGGCATGAACCATTTCTTGTTTCCAGAAGCCTTAGTTACCTTTTTCCAGGTTCTTATTGTTTTGTTTGTTTTGCCCACTGGACTTGCTGTGTTGTTTTTGTATTGTACACACAGGTACACCTAATTTCATGGGATAAACACCTTCACTTTAAAGAGCTCTGTGCTCATTGTGGTTCCAGAGACCTCAGTTACAGGTTGCAAAAATGGTCTTTCATCATGCTTTTCCATACACACTGTCTCTTAGAAGTCTTGTTCCCAGCAGGCTGGTAGGGTAAAGATCTTGGATTATTTGTTCTTAGTTTACTGTTTTGGTGATAAAATAAAATTCAGCTACTTGACAAATGATACCTACACGAGGAAGAGAGAGTTCAGCATGCTTTTTATTCATTAAAGTATTATTTTTATCAAAGGTTTATGAACTTCAATATGTGTATTTTTCTTTTTCCATGACTATTTTTCTGCTTATTTTTCCTACATATATTTCCATGCCATCTCCTTTTTTTTTTTTTTTTTTTTTAACCTCCCCAGTAAATCTTACTCATTGTCAGCTTCGGTTATGTAGAACCTAAACCTTTCTCCAGAAATACTTGTATATATCACAATGGTTAGGATAGTCTACACATTTCTTTCATTTTACAGTCCTCTCAAAAGGGGCCCGACAGTCTGATATTAATTTTTAGTGTTGATTTTCCCAGTTACATGTAAAATGATTTTTTGCAGTTTTCTATATTTATCTTCCTACTACAGAATATATGAAGTTGTTGTATCTAGGATCATTAACATATCTTAATTACACAAAGAAGTTTTAAGCTGGTAATGTATGACTCTGAATGCATGCTTTCATTAATTCATGTAATTAGGACAAGAGAGAAACAAAAGAGTAACAGTTTTCCTAGGAATTAAAAAAAGAACATAACATTTTCAAAGAATTACATATTTTTAATTTTATTTATTCCAGGAACAAAGATTTCAGGTTAAGTTAATTATATTATTCAATATCAGAATAATGAAGACAAAATCAATACCTTATTTTTCATGACTTATTTACTATTACAAAGAAATGATTATTTTGTCTGTCATTTTTAAAAGTAGAGAAAATATAATACATATTATAATTCATTGATTTTCAATTATAACTAAACAAAAAAATTATTTACTTACAAATCAGCTTGCACATTTTTAAACATTTCTTTTTAATTACAGATTATACATTTTAATTTACAAATATATAGGAAGTACTTTAATAGTGATTTGTCTTTTTTCTCCTTTTCTTCTTTTCTTTCTCTAAATTATTTTTATTCTAATCACATTTGTATTTCTTCTACTGAAAACAGAAAAGCACATTACTTTTAAAATAAGAAATATGATTTTGCATCAGTATGAGAGTTAAAGATATCTTCACAAGTCTTTTTTTAACTCACTTGAAAAAACACAAAAGAAAATGAACTCAGTGAATGTGAAGAAACCTGAAATACATAGACTACTGCACATGACTGTTAGCTAGCTAAACTGAGAGTGTGCTTACCTCTCACCTCACAGAGCCTAGTAATGAAGATGATAACAAGAAGCTTGTCTTCAGCACTTGGGTCTAAGGGATTCATACGTGTCCGATAGGACTCCAGCTGGTATCGCTGTTCATTCTCAACTGAAATAAACATAACTGAGAAAAAATATATGAAATCATTAACTAAAACTTTTATTTGTTATATTTGAAACAATACCCTGCAAGTATTTTAATAAATTACAGGTATAAATATACTCAATAACAATTCAAAGAACTACTGCATTAGGCATTTGTTTATTATTTCCATTTAGAGAGTAGTAGTTAACAAACATTGACTGATAATTACTGAGTCAGAGTAAATGAATATATGTGTTAGTGAGAATGATGACAGGAATGAAACTCCCACACAGAAGAAAAATGTGTTTGTATTTAGCAGGAAGCAAGAGAAAAAAGAAGCAATGGAAAAATCAAATAGACTACAGTTTGCCAGTGTTTGGCTATATTTATTTATTTCTTCATCAAAGTTCTCTAGGTTTCATGAAAAATTATTTTAAAATTGTTTTCTGAATAATGAACATGATTACATAATGTAGAATAAGAATAAATTTTTTTCCAAAAATATATAAGCTTAAGTACTTGGATACAAAACAATTTAGATTGATTAGCACAAAAACTTAACACAGGGCCGGGGATTTAGCTCAGTGGTTCTGGTGCCTATCCTGCAAGCTCAAGGTCTAAATTCAATCCCCGGTAACTACAAACAATAGTGGGCGTGGAGACTCACACCCACCAGCAATAAGTACCACATACCACAGTGCAGGGTATGGTGGCTCATGCCTGTAATCACAGCACTTGGAAGGTAGAGGCAGGAGGATTGCTGTGAATTTGATGCTCAGCTCAGGGCCAGCCGGAACTACAAAGTGGGATCCCATCTCAAAAGAGAGCGAGAGAAAAAAATAAATACTGAGGTGGTAATATTAGCAAATGGCAGATAGGAGATTCTAGCACTTGTACTCAAACAGACACA
This sequence comes from Petromus typicus, assembly GCA_004026965.1. Lineage (NCBI taxonomy): Eukaryota > Metazoa > Chordata > Mammalia > Rodentia > Petromuridae > Petromus > Petromus typicus. The sequence goes on along the minus strand of PVIR01018985.1, from coordinate 21,718 downwards.
TCAGTCTCAGCAAACGTCTGTGCCCCATGTCATTTGAAAATGTTATGCATTTAGAGGAAATTGAAATTTGAGCTTTGAACTTTTTGTGGTCTAGTAATGTGTACTACCATTCTCTCTCCCAGTGCAAAATAGCAGCCGTGACTTGTGGTTCCCAATCAGCACAAAAATATAAGCATAAACAAATAACGCTCTTTGGTGATCTCTGGTGCATAGTAAGGTAAAGGTATTAAATTGATTTGAAACTAGATTGTTTTCAATTTATGATGACTTCATCAAGTTATAGCTGTACTGTATGTTATCATACACACATATATATATGAAATATTGTATAATCTTTGCAACAGAAGGAAATGTTACTTGCAACAACACTATAGTTTAAATCTGAAATGCTTTGTATGTGATCCTGGTGTGTATATAAAATGTACTAATAAAGAATTAAATTTTAAAAATATTAATTTTCTACATAATATCTAGAAAATTCAATGTTTCTCTTCTTTCTGCTTTTCTTATATCCTTTTTAACCTTCTTTTCTCCTTTCTTTCTTTGCTTTATCTTCTTTTATTATTTTCAAATCATCAATGTATTATTTGGTATCATAGTTTATTTATATCATGATTTGTGCATTCTGTGAAGTCATCATTTTGGTTAAATGACATATTTCCAATCATGTGTTTCAAACAGATTCAATGTTTGTACATAATATTCTGTGATCTTGGAGTCCTTGTGTGTTGCTGATTGAGCTTGGCCTAAATTTATCATTGCAGTGTGATCATGCAACCTCTTCTGTTAAAGGGTCTTATTTCTTCATATTCAGTTATTATTTAGTCTTGCTAGATTTATGATATTTTGCATCAAAAATTTCATTTTGGTTTTTTCTGATTTTCTCTTCTACCTTTTGAAAATAATTCCTTTAAATAAAATTCCTACATTAATTTCCAGAGATAGATATATTATTTTATATGTTGAAAAAGTAGTATTTCAAAAATTGTAGAATACAATTCAAGTTTCCTAGCATGGTATATGTGATTCTTCCAAGTGTATCTGCTAATAATTACCCAGTATGCTCATCTCTTACACTTCATGCTCTTCTCAGTCTAACTTCACCCTAAATATTTGCAATATTGGGCAATAGAAAAAAGTTCCATGTTATGATCTCAGCGCTGTTTGAATGCAACTAAGCTGTCACTTCTTCATGACTCTTTTCCACATAGTGTTAATAACTAAGGAGAACACACAAACATTAAACCAAAACAGGAGTCAGAGACAGTCATGTGAGTAGTGACCAAAGTCAGTGATTAGTAAAAACGTAATCGAAAGATATACTGAAGTCACATATAAGTAAAAATAAACACAACAATTTTTACTATCTTCTCATAGTTTATCCTATAATAATTTTCATGGGGAAAAAAAACTGGTTTCATGGAAATTCTGAAAAGAATGCATCATATGAGCTTTTTTTCTCAGGGTCATTGCAACTGGTAATGAACAGTATCTTCAGCCATGAAATTGAAGCTATTTTTTAAATGCATAACAGTAGTTTAAAAATGAAATCTTCCTTTATCAGACCATCAAAAGCTTGATAGTGTTTTGTAAATGACCTTCTAAACTTCCTTTATTAAAAGGATATATCCTTGGCAATCAAAGTTAAAACACAAAGAGAGCTCAAAACCAAGAACAGTCAAATTTCTAACATGTTCCTTTGACTAACAAATATAATTTTGAATATGGAGCTTTGGGCAGAAACCCAATCACATTCACTTCAAGAGTGTGCCCGTTTGCCAGTGAAACATGCGTTGTTTCTAGTCCAAATATGAAGATGAAGCTTTCAATCTAGTTTGTGTATTAAATTGATATTTTTCTTCCAAGTCAGTAATATGATAAAGTTTACCTACAAATGTAGCTTCAAATAGGTACAAATCTAAAAATCAAACAGTTTTATATTTGTTCAGATGCTTACCATATTCTAAATGTAACCTCAGAATTATGGACTATAGGTCTTGAGAAATATTTTAAACAGATTGTCTTATCAGTTGCTACTCAATATTTCAATTAACTTCTTAGTCAAGCAGGAGTATTATTTTGGCTTCTGATTTATTTATGGTTTTTAAAGTGTGTCTGAAAGCAACTCATATTTATAAAAATTCTTAAAAGTGATATATGACAACTGAATGAATTACATTGGTTTATTGCTACTGTCTTTGTAAATTGAAATTTATATTGTCCCATGTAAGACCACCAACCTGAAAAAAAATGTAAAGACACTTTATTTCTAGGAGAAACTAATAATTTTTGTTACATTTATGTCAAGATACTTTGCTTTAAAGTAATAAAATATCTATGAATCTTAAGTATCACGCATGTTATTAAAATCAATTTCTTCCCTGGAAGATTTATATACTCCAATATCCTGATGCTGTTGTCTTCTTTACTCTTCTCAACTATTGGTATTGCTTGATTTCTCTTTTAATTTTTGGTGAATGATCTTTCTTACTTGTTGATTTCACACCAGAGACATTTTTTCTTCCTACTTGATCAAATCTTAAAATTTAGAAGTAACAAATTATTTTAATTACAGGAGACATCCATCAAATGAATTTTACAAGAAAAACCAAAACATGAAACTGTTTTTAATGAATTATTTTATTTCAGCAAACAGATTACCTCCTGCTTAAAATATTTGTGTCTTTCCTCTTCCTTTGCCTATAATTTAAATTATAAAAATATTGCAGTAGGTTTTTGTCTACCTCAATCAAAATGTTGTTAGACAATTGATTGTGAAATCTTGATAGAGATCCAAATGAACAACAATAAATGAACAGCAAACATTCACTGCATTATGCAGCAACATGAAAGCTTTGAATACACTAGGTCTCCCTGGTGTCTGCTATTAGAAGATAACAGATGTGTTGTGTATACAGCCTTCTGGTGTGTAGGAATTTTGATGAAGAGCAATTGAATGAAAATGAAAACAAACTTTCCTCTGTGGATTCTTAAAACACAAAAAGTTACTTGTGTTTTCTTTTCCTTTCAATCATTACCAACACAGTACATTTTCATGTGTTAAAATAACTTACATGCATTTCACTTGTCCTAGTTGGAATGGAGTTGGGCCATTCAGTCAGTGTCTTCCTTTCTGTGCCAGTGTCTTCGTCTGGGGATATGTATGTTTAAAAATGTCTGGTGTGTTTTACTACTTAGTTTATTACCCATCAGTGTTCTTTTTAACTAAAAAATATTTTGAATTATTCAACATGTATAAAGTCAAAGCAATTTACTTTGTGACTTTTCCCTAACTGGCAGATGAGTTTTTCAAAGTTTTAAAGGCACTAATAACAATTTGCCTCTTGAATAATTTAAAATTACTAAAGATAATCAAGAGCAACAAAATGTATTCCTAATATTAACACTATTCTGAAATCAAAAGATAAAAAGCATCTATTAAATCATAGTTTCAAGTAGACAAATATCTTGCTACATTCTAGTATTAATAAAAATATATTTTCACTAAATTTAAAATATTTAGTGACTGAAATGGAAACACAACTAATCATTATACTTAATATTTGAAAATATGAATAATACATTATTCTCAAAGTCTACATATTGATACCTGCCATGAAAATAATTTCTAAAAATAGTTAATTTAGAAATAAAATTGAGGGGTTTCATCTAAGAATTTATGAACATTGTGTAAACTTTTTAACATAATAAAGGTTAAAGTAATTTAAATAGCTTCAAATACTTTTTATCTGGTCACCGCAAACACTTCAGTGTATAAGATTCTTCATTTGCCTCTCCTAGTGAGGTATTTTAATAAATGAAATTAAAATTGTCAATTATTTAACTGCTGAATGACAACTGTGATAAGACTAGTAACTGTCCTTGGTTAGAAAACTGCAAAGCATTTGAAATACACAACTAATCTTCTATATTCTTCTCTACAAAGTGCTCACATGGAAATCATAGCAATACTGACTATAATTTTGTATATCATTTTAACATAAATGTCTTCAGATTATTTTTACTTAGATTTTTAGGAAAAGTAATTTTTGTTATTGCTTAATACATTCCTCACTCATATTTCATGTTTCAAGGAAAAATATTTTCCTATGTATAATGTAGCTTTATGTGAAATAAGTATATTGTATTTCCTCTATTTTGAAATATTCTAGCCTTTGATTTTATATAATGCATAAAATATTAACAATCATTTTTAGTCCCAAGATGTAGGAAATGTTTTTAGTTTTACTTTTGTATCATACACATGCTTTAGTAATTAATATTGTTTCATCTTTCCAAATATTTTATTGAAAAGTCATGGCCCAGCTCATGCCTTTTAAGCTCCTTTGAACTGGCTCATTCAGAGGTTATTCGATATTTCAAGTAGCTCAAAGGTAATAGCATATGAATCATCTTATTATCTTCAAAGGCTTAAAAACCAATACAGTTAGAATTTGTAGTCTGCTGTGAGCAAGACTGCATCTAATTTTCCTTACAATTACATATTTTAATGGATTGAGGTAGAAAAAATGGCTTAACGGCTGACTTCAGAAGGGCACTCCAAGGAACCTTAAAACTCTGGACATTTATAACAATTATTTATTTATGAATTGCTGATTATATTCTTTGGTTAACTTTCCATTAATTGAATATATGTTTTGTAGTAGATTTAAAGCTTGGTAATACTGCATTGTATGTCTCATTGATCTCCCTTATAAATATTAAAGTAAATGAACTCTTTCCAGTTTGTTAACATAAATAATTTATCTCCAGAGCCTGGCAACTTACTGGAAATTCCTTACATATTAAGGAAGGTATTTCTATCCTGAATTACTCAGAAAAATAACAATGACAGAATAACTGCATGCATAATAAATATCATATTACATTAAGTAGCCCAGTATTAATAACTAATAACTTTGACTATGAAAAACTATTTTAGACAGATACTTCTATATTTATTATACTTTAAACTCTATACAATTTCGAGATCAACCTTTGATATACTAGTAATGTGCTGAGTCTAAATTATTTTAATTATGTGTGTACTGCACACACACACACACACACTCACACACACACACACATATTTACCATTGGTGGTATATAAGCAATATTTCAGGATTTGGTGGACAATAATTGTAATTTAGAGGTTAGATGTGTGTGCATGATCATACACAATGTGTACACTTGCATAGGTGTAATGTGAGCAAGACTGCATCTTGCAGTTAAATTTTGCATAGGAGATGTGACTGTTAAAGTGAGTTTGGTTGAAACCTACAAAGCTGACTTTGAGAGTGGAAAGATTTCAGAAACTATGGAATGTGGGAAACAGGGTTGGAAAGAGAAAATAAACAGCTTCTCTTATAACCTCTAGAAAGAATTTAGCTTTGCAGGTACCTTGATTTGGGCACATTAGAAAAAATTGCATATCTGATCTCCAAAGGCATAAAATAATAAATTCACATTGGTTTAAGGTTTTGTTTAATACCATCTTTTCACATTAAATATAACAAACTGAAAACTGCAACCCAAAGCTTGTTAGTATATGGAATTTAAATGTAATTAAGAATCATGTATATTTATTTCCTTAATCTGATGATATAAAATAAATAAATATACTGGATAATAAAATTGAGCATAACTCTGTAAATAACTGTTGGTTTAAAACTAATATCCTGTATAGAGCAGAGAAAAAGTTTTGTGTTTTAAAATAATGAACAATAGATTGAAAGAATGTTCTTTAAATAGAATATAGTAAGTTTTTATTATATATTTTATAATCAATTTACATTTATCCAAATATAAGAAAGGGAAAAGCATTTTCCAATAAACTATGATTCAATAAATAGTTAATATATTATAAACTATAAAATAAAAACACAAATAATACCTTTCTTGTTATGACAGTCAACTATTCAGACAATACTTACCTATCCCAAAGCATAATCTCTGAATTACTTTAAATTTATTTTAAATGCATTAAATCTAATTTTTAAGTTGAAATCCTGCTCAGAATAATTAGAAAAGGACGAAAGTAAGATTTTAAGTTTGTTAAAAGGGGGAAAGCAATTGGCATATAGTACATATACAGAAACAACAAAGACAAGAGGTTAAACCAGTATCTTTTGTGAGGAAGTACTGAAGAGGTACCTGGTGCCTGCATAAGACAATGCATAACATAGTAGTACTAAAGGAGACCAAGAGGACAGAGAATGTGCTGGCTGAAATATGTATATGAGGCAAAGCCAAGCACCATGAGTACAATCTTCTCATCCAGTTAAAGAAAAAATGGAAACACATCTGAAAAACCTAGAGTGAGTGTTAAGTTTCACAGTGTTAATTAGCTTTCTATCACTATAACAAATGTTTGAAAAAATTCAGCTGAAAGGGAGAGAAATTTTATTCTCGCTCAGTTTTTTTTATTGAAATCTTTATTGGTACATTACATCATACATATACAATGGGAATTGGTACATTACATCATACATATACAATGGGAATTTGTACCAGTATAAGACACAACTTAATTCTCATTTTTTTTTTTTAAGGTTTTTGGAGACAGGGTCTCGCTTTGTGGTTCAGGCTGGCCCTGAGCTCAGCCTCAAACTTACATCACAATCCTCCTGACTCTGCCTCCCGAGTGCTGGGATTACAGGCGTGAGCCACCACGCCCGGCACTGTGGTATGTGGTACTGGTTGCTGCTGGGTGTGGGTCTCCACACCCAGTATTGTTATGTGGTTACCGGGGAATCGAACCCGGGTCCTTGCGCTTGCGAGACAGGCGCCAGAACCACTGAGCTAACTCCCCGGCCCTTAATTCTCATTTTTTTTCCCATAGCCCTACCCACCCTACTGCCCCCCCATAGACATAAAATTTATTTCCTTTCTTTTTTGTTATAATCTCATTATTTTCCCCCCTTCACCCTATTTCGCTTTGAGTATTTTCTATTTCACAATATATAACATACAATTCTATAACTCATTTACATCTTTATTTTCTCATACCAGAGAAAAGATGCAATATTTACCTATCCGTGATCTATTTATTTCATTTATGAGGATATCCTCAAAGTATGTCCATTTAAGTATAAATTATTCAAACTTATAATTTTTATGTCAGAGTAATACTCCATTGTGTAGAAGAACCACAGCTTGTTTATCCAGTCTCCAGTTGATGGACATCTGGGTTGTTTCCAAGATGTAGCAATCACAAACTGAGCTGCTATAAACATGGGCGCACATATGTCTCTGTGATATGAGTCTTTTAATTCTTTTGTGTATATACCTAGCAGGGTGATGCCCGGGTCAAATGGGACCTCCAATCCTAGCTTTTTGAGGAATCTCCAAACTGATCTCCACAGGGGCTGTATGAGTCTACAGTCCTACCAACAATGGAGAAGTGTTCCTTCTTCTCTGCAGCCTTGCCAACATTTGCTGCTGGCCGAATCTGAAATGGTAGTCATTCTATGTGGAGTGAAATGAAATATCTGTGTTGTTTTCATCTGCATCTCTCACATCTGAAATGAACAGATATTTTTCAGAGAAAGAAGTAAGAGCAGCTAAGAAGCATATGAAGAAATGCTCAACATCATTAGTCACTCGCTCATAGTTTTAAGCCTGTGGTCAGTTGGCAGTTGTAGTCCGTTCTCCCACTATCTCCTTCCAGAATACATTCTCAGTAACCAGGTGAACTCCCATGTGGCCAGCCTTAAAATTTTCTCACCAATGTCCATGAGGGCCAAGGATATTTAATATCCAAGTTATAAGATTGTTCTTATATATAAGTAAGTACTGGTTAGATATTTTAAATGCAATCTGTGTTTTACTTTATATAGAATACCATCTTTATTATTTTAACTAAAATAAATGTAACCACAATTGCCAAATCCATGATTTTATGAAATAGAATGTTCAGTTTTGATTGATATATTTTTGTATGAAGTCAGTCTTTATGAAATTGTGGCCTAAGTTATCGTATGGTTTGATCTTCTAAGGAGATAGGGCTTTATGAGTTAAAGTTGAATACATTCTGCAAAATGAGTGTGGGGTAGAGGGGGTTAACAATATCATACTGGATAAGTTGAAAATTATTTTCTAGACATCTGTCTTTTGGATAAAAACAAACTAATGGTTGAAACGAATATTTGCAAATTGCCTAACTGAGTCAAGTTAATGATTTTTCATCAGGAAAGAAATCAACTTTCATTAGATGATGCCACTCTCCTCTCTCTCTCTCTCTCTCTCTCTCTCTCTTTCTCTCTCTCCCATTCTTTCTGACTCACTGATAAAGCTTGACACTGGATGAAGTTACAATTTTGATATTAAAAACCAAAACAATCCAACTCTCATTCAGGAAGTGACAAAAACTACTAAAGTATTTAATGTTTCTAAAGAGATATCTTGAATTAATACAACACTAGCCAGCTGTCCTTCTAATTTCTTATGACAGAAAACTATCACAGCCTTCTCTTAAAAAATAGGTTTTTTTTTTTTCTTATTTACATAATTACCATTTAGAAAGTATGTAGCATCTCATCTAGGTCTTATTCACATGAAGAAAAGATGAAGTGCTTATGTTTTCACAATAAAAATCAGTCTTTATTATTATAGTTTTGGCTTGCATACATGGTTATTCATGGATAGAAGGTGAATAACTATGGAAAGTAAAAGTTTCCAAGTTTTTTAAAGTCTTACTAATAAAAAAGGTTCAGAACACAGAATGAGCCCAAGTTATTTGAATGATACTATCTGCATAATCCTGCAAATTCATATCCTTTTTAACTAGATCAGAACTTTGAGGATATAGGCATGTTTTGGTTTATCCTCCTTAAGGCACAGTCTGTACATAAAAGCATGAAAAGAACTGATAAGCATTCACATTCTGCTCACTGGAAAGCTTTAACAAATGATACATAAGAAAAAAATGAAACTTTATGTAAAATAAGCAGTGCAATCATTATTAATATTAAATAATTCATGAATATGTATATTTCTTCCTCATGAAGTTTGATTAGTAGTCTTTGAAAAGAGCATTATTTAAATCATTTCCAGAGATTGAAGATGTTGTAAAGCCAATAATATGCTGTTCTACATATATAAACTCTGAGAATAGAAGTTGTATAAATTGCCACTGGTTAAAAAAATGGTTAGAATGTTATTTTCAATATACCTTTTTAAAATTATTGTTATAATCACTGACTTAGATCAGATTGAATGTAGGAAAACAGGAAGCACAGAGAATCTGAAAGAATAGTTTTATATTTTAAATATAAATATGATATACCAGGACAGACTTATCTAGGAAAAAAACTATTTGAAAACAAATCAATGAATAAAATGTGTGAAATATAAACTGTATGCAAAAAGATTGAAAGTATTCATTTTGAAGGAATAATAGTATCCTAAATAACTTACATTTGTTAAGAGGCAGAAGAGTTATTTATTTTACATAAATACATTTATAGTAGCTTTTCGACATAGTAATTTAGGAAGTACATATTTCTTACATAAATGAAGTACTGTAGGTGATCCTCAGTTAATTTCTCCCTTTGATGTGTTTCTTCTGTTATCTGTTTTGATTCTAACTAAATTCAGTTTTTAATTTAAAACCTTAACAGTTTGTAAATACAAATAGTTTATGTATTTTCACAGTTCGGTTACCTGTTTTATACCTTATATTTATAGAAACTTTTCCTTTAACTAGGTATTATTTATAAACCAACATTAGTTGTGAGAATTACTACCGTTAATTTGAGCCCTCAAATTTTCATAAGAGTAGTTGCGATTTTAATTTCTAAGAACAAAGTATGCTTGCTGTAAGGAGTCAATGGAACTGATAAGATCATAAGAATAGTGCCACGGGAACAGATTTTATGCACTGACAAGTTGATCAGTATTTTTTGAAATGAAAAATATGTAGGAGGTCTACTGACCTTTGTTTGATTAAATCAAGTATACATATGATACATAAAACTGTTAAACTCATTGAAATATATAATCACAATCCATACATAAATTTTAACACTTTACCAGTTCAGTGATCATGGTCACTTGTTTAAAAATGATGCCAGCTCTTTTTAAGCAAGTATCATTTCAGCAAATAGAAAGAATAACATTCTATAAATTTCATTATACTTCCCTGCACATGACCCATGGTTATTTATCATGATGACTACAAATTGGAAAACAGATTATCTGAGGAAAAAACAAACAAACAAACAAAAAACCAACTTTGAGATCCTTCACCATTGAAGATCGTTCTTCTTTGAGAAGATCTTAATCCTAGAGAGCTAAAATGCCAGTTTATTGTCCACCATTCAGATTATAAATTTATAGATGCCAAATGAGCAAAGGAGCTATGACTACTGTGGATCTTAATTTATACATTATGATTATATTTTATGAATAGAATAATCATACTAGGAACTGGAAGAATTTCTATATTGATTATGTAAGTTCTTGTAAGAAGAAAGCTCAAATGAAAGGCATTAACAGTATCTCTGTGTATCAATAGAGCAACTCAGAATCAATAGTGAAGGAATCTCAAAGATTAATTCCATTCTACAAAACTTGTAAAATGCAGGGATGGTTTAAAATGTTTACATTTGCATTCAACCTGCCTTTCCTTTCATATAAATCTAGTCATAATTTAAAGAATAATGATGAATTGTTACTATATCAATAGCATGTTGACTCCCACTGAAGCTGCTGTTACAGGTGAAGTTTTGTAGCTGAAGTAGTTTAACACAGTCCTCAGCCAAAACCTTGTATGTATCCATTGATCCTGATAATTAACACCACTCCTTCATCGCACCTAGTTAATTTTATGTGGAGAGAGAGAAGGCTGGAAGCACAGATCTCTACTGATTCATAAACAGTGGTTAATGATTTGCCTGAATGGTCATGGATTTTGAAACAAATAAATACAGAAGGGAAAAATGATTACATGAACATTGGAATAACTTATGAACTTTATTTTAGCTCATAGTTTGTAGAGGTTTGGGCCCAAGGAAGAACAGCATAACTGAGAAATGTTTTATGGCACTGTAGGCAGAAGGCAGCAAGCAGCAAGCAGCAAGCCTCCCTTTACCATTTATACCATCAACCATACAAGCCATAGTTTGAAATAATTTTAAATTTTGAGAGGTACTGTTTCTTCTTTCTTTAGTCACACCCAAAACGATGCTCATTCCAATTAGTTAACTAATTTTGTGCCACACAAACTTAACCCTAGTGTCACACATCCTAGATCCAGACAGTTCTGAAGAGCTCTACCTACAAGTTTATAAGGCTTTGGAGGGATATCTAGATACAAGCTAGATAACAGGGTATTTGGAAATATGGTGGATATTTAAATTTTACAAGGAAATTATTACGCTTAAAGTCACATTGACATTAGTCTCTTTCAACATATGTGACCCACTTCCCTTTGATCTCAGTGCCCTCAATCTTGTCTGAAGCAGTTCTGGAAGTCCCCTTGCATGAATGTCTTGACGAGCAGCAATTAAGAACAATGTGGTGAAAGTTGCTGCCAAGTGACACTGTGCAGAAAAGCAGACTTATGGAAACATTCTCATTCACTTTGTTCACTGAATCTGGCATAGAGTAAATTATTCCTCTTCCCCTACGTCAAAATGGCCATGAATGGTCAATGTTTTAAACTTATTAGGGGCATTGATACCGACAAGATCTGGAATGAAAGACATTCCCATTAAATGACTTCCATAAATAATTCAATAAATGGCAAGGCTCATGTTGAAAGTATCCATAACAGCTAATGCTTAATAGAAGTCACCTACAGAAAAAGAAACACAAAAATAAAACACAAGAATCACAGTGAATAAGAGGAGAATTATCCTCAGCATAGTTTTAAAAAGTTCAAACATAAATATCATCCATGGATGAGTGATTCTGACACCAAATGCAATGTTAGACAAAAGAATAGTTCTTATTAAAAGAAGCAAAAGTCATAAATATAAGCAAAGACTTACATAGGTGGGATACATTTTCAGGCAATAGTTTTTCTCTGGAATTTGTATCTGATTAAACTGCTGTGGAGAATAAAGACTATCTAAACTTTACTAATATCATAGTCATTCAACTGAAGCCTTATTCATTGATGAATTGTGTATTAAATGAGTGTTTCCAGTGTGAGATGTCATTAGAGGTGCATCACTAGGAAATATCTGTCTCCCTCCCTCCCACCTCCCCATGTTCTCTGCCTCTGAGTGGCCTTGGGTTTAATGCCTCTTCTTCCACCAGTCGTCTCTACCCTCTTGATGCTACCTTGGTGCCAGCCAACAATGGACTGAAAATCATAAGTGAAAAAAACTCTCCTCCTTAAGTTGTTGGTATTACGAATTTGTACCAGTGACAAGAAAGTACCTAGCGTACAGCCCTACTCCAAATTTAAATCATATGCTACTGTTACAGTATTACACATCCAGTATAGCACATAAATTGATGATGAAATTCAGCTTGGAGCAAGTGCAAGCCAAGAATGTATACAGTAAACAGTATGAAATATAGTTATAAAGAGAAAACCATATGTATGTGCATTACATATAATATGTGTTGCTAAACTACAAAAATGTAGCATGATTTATAGAAAAACATGACTGTATAAGCAAGAAGTACATTTATGATACAATATACAACTTCAGAGAAGGATGCACTGCTAGATTACACACATTCCAGTGAATGTCTCTGTTGTGCAGTGTTAGAAATGGGTAATAGTAGGATAGGGCTGAAGAATTGAGCCAAAGTGAAATACAGCCTAATGGAGAGAGGTACTTTGTTAAGTTCATTATTTTTTGGTGAGGTGAAAGTCAAAGAGTATTTTTTTAAAAACATTTATTGCTACATTACATATATGCATCATGATTGCACTCCATAATGGGGATTTGTACCAGTATAAGACACAACTTAATTCTCATTTTTTCCCATAGCCATACCCACCCTACCACCCCCCTATATACATAAAATTTGTTTCCTTTATTTTTTGTTATAATAGCATTATTTTTCCGCCTTCGCCCTATTTTACATTGAGTATTTTCTATTTCATCCTGGAAACAACCCAAGTGTCCATCAACTGGAGACTGGATAAAAAAGCTGTGGTTCTTCTACAGAATGGAGTACTACTCTGTCATAAAAAATGATAAGTTTGAATCATTTCTACTTAAATGGACATACCTTGAGTATATCCTCATAAGTGAAATAAATAGCGCACAGATAGGTACGTATAGCATCTTTTCTCTGGTATGAGAAAATGAAGATGTAAATGAGTCCTAGAATTGTATGTTATATATTGTGAAATCAGCGGAGTATTTTTAATTTGATTTTTGCATTTGTATTGTAGAGTTCTAGCAATGTATATTAAAAAGGATATTTTGTTTATACTGTAATATGCAAGCATCATTTCTAAATCACTTAGGCTGAATAACAAGGGTATTTTTCAGGGTTAAAAAGTTAGGTTTGCTTATCTCTGCATTTTTAATGGCAGAAGCAAGCGTGTGTGTGTATGTATGTGTCTGTGTCTCTGTACGTGTGTGTGTGTTTGAATAAAGAGAATAGTGAAGTTTAAACAGCTCCCAAACTGTAGTTTCAGAAGATTATTATATATATTTTAATTCATTAATTTATAAGCAAGATTAATTTCTTTTCCTTAAACATATTTAATATATTGTTCAATCCCAAATCACTGAATTATAAGTTTTGTCCTAGATTGCTCCATAATATGTTACATACAAATGTGATAGTCAGATATGTAGTTGTGCCACTATACAGTATGCTGTCATTATTATAATAAAATTTTTTAGTATTTTTACACAATAGTTTTTGTTAAATATTATACAAAGTTTTAAAATATTTTATCAATCTATGCATTATTTTATGTATGTTAAATGTATATTGTTTATTTATTTTTCTTGTTACATTTCAATTTTGACAAAGAGGTTAACACTTCCGTATTTATATCAGTGGAAGATTTACAACTTGATTTGTGTAATAATTGTACAACATAGTATAATTGATTTCAGAATAAACAAATATGAGAAACATGCATATTTCTTAAATATTTTGAGGAATATAGTACAGATAACATACTAGAAGACATAATTTTAACAACATTGAATCCCTCCTACTCATTTCCTTTGATATAACAAAATTCATCCTGAAAAGTAGTAATTAATCAAAATTAATATTTTTCAGTTAAAATGTACCTCAAGGTGAAATCTAAGCAAATAATCAGAGAAAAATTCAAATCCACTAAAGAGTCATGCTTTATTTTTTTAAGGATCTTTACAGAAATCTGCAAAGAAGAGATATAACAAAACCACTGAGAATGCAATGAAGCGGATAGCACATCAGCAATAGTGTCGGGAACTAATGTTATACAAGGCAGACACCAGGACAGAATGCACAATGAAGTCTGAGGTGCCAGGCAGTAGGCAAATCAGGTACAAGTTAAACGAAGATCCCTGCAGTGTAATCAGAAACTCCTTCAATGACAGTTTCAGTGGTAGTTGATTTTAAAAGGGCGAGGATGAAACAACAGGACAAATTCCTCCACTAATGACACAGAGCAGTAAATCTGTATTCTATTAGACTATATAGTTAGATTGTTGATATTGTGTAAAAATAATTAAATAAAAATAGCAAAGAAAATTAAAACAGTAAATTATATATTGAATTTGTGTTAAAATATTCCTTAAATTGAGAAAATTATTATTTCAATAATAACAATAAAATCACCTGGAAATATGAACACAAGTGAGATCACCCTGTTCCTCAAAGGGTTCAGACTGTGGAGAAAGCAAACTTCACATTTAGTGTAAACTGCTTGTTTCAATGTATATATATATACATTATATATGATGTATATATTATATAATATATACAATATATTATATTATATATACAATATATATTATATAATGTGTATATTATATAATATATACAATATATTATATAATGTATATATATATATATCACTCAAAATATCTAAGAGACACTTTTCAGGAAGAACTGATGAACTAATTCTGGAGAATGTATTAGTATATCTCACTATTCTTTTTTTTTAATTATCTTTATTGGTACATTTTTATATCTCACTATTCTTGGACTTAATTTTACAGAATGAGTTAATAGTTAATACAGTTTTTACATACCAATTTCATCTTCAGGGAATTTAAAATGATATTTATACTTCCAAGACCAGAGACACAGCATCAGTCATTTGGGAAAATAATTTTTATGGTGTACTAAACATGGTACAAATTCATTATAGTATGGAGTAGAAAAATAACAATAAATAATGAAATAACAATAAATAAGCAATGAAATTTTAGTTAGTATTGTACTCCACATTGCATTACCATTTTCTTCTTAGAGTCTACTTTTGTGTAGGAATTTTGTTTTATAGGTCTTTGCATAAATTTTCCAAAATAACGAGAAGGTTCTGAAAGGACAGCTCATTTGAGTGTGGAACCTCAAGTTCATATGAAGACTTTGCTAGGTATTTCACTGAAGAAATGCTTTATACTTTGAAAACCATTCCACTGTGGATTAACTAACATAAAACAACTCATTATGCATGCCATGTTGCATTTTTCAAAAACATGCTCTTACTAAACATTTACAAAGTTTTTAGCAAACTGCGTTGCATGGAACAGTTTTACAATCTTTGAATATTTTTGAAGTTTTAGTTCAGATTTTTGAGTCAAGAATTTATCTGACTCAAATGCAAAGTTGTTTGTATATATTCACATTTCAGATATTACATATCAGCACTACATTTTTAAATCATATTCTAAATGTACATATGATAAAGTCCGTTTCATTTATGTACAGGACTGAAACCGTGTTGAAGTTTAGAACATTTTATCACTTAGGAAACATTGACCTTCATCCTTTTTGCAGATACTTGTAAATCAAAACACACAAGTGCATCCTTAAATGTGCTCACCAAATCCAGAAAAGTTAGATTGTACTATATTTGGTCAATAATGTTGTAAAATGTTGCAGACAAATAAAAAGGAAATAGCAGTGTTATTGATGTAAACCAGTAGTGTTGTGTACTAGGCAATTGCTCAGTGCTGGAGCAATTTCCTGCCATGCATCAGGTCTTGGATTGATTCTCCAGTTCTACAAGACACAACAACAATAAAATTAAACTGAAAGCCTGAATCATCCAACAATAACCCTGGAGAAAGACTCAGAAGTTAATATAATCATCATGTTCTATATGAAGTAAATCTGTAAAGAGTTAATATGTATCATATAAATAATTTTTCAATTCAATAATCTTGCTAAGGCATGAGATTAGGGCATGGAAAAGAGCAATTGGGCTTGATTTATTAATTAGGGAGACTCCATAACAATTAGCATGCCTGTGCAGAGCATCTTTAAAGCCCTACATAAGATGGGGCAGACATGATGTCAAGATGGGATATAAAAGATGGTAGTCATTGTGCCACTGCATTCTTGCTCTTGTAGTGTGACATGCTTTCTGTACTACTTTTATTTTATCTTCTTTTTTTTCAATCAATTCTTCACTGGAACACTTCTTTTTCCTTGCTTCTTCTTCTTTCATTAACCTTAATATATATTAATATTTTATGTTATTTAGTTGTCCATCCAATTCTTTAAGTGAGAAAATAAGAGAATAGAAAGACCATTGAGAATTTCATCTTTCAGTAAAAATGTTATTTGATGAAATATCTTTCAACCAGTTAGATTTCAGTATCAATTTTTACCAGCATTTTGGTGACCCATCATATTTATGGCAAATCTCATTTACCAATCCCCTTATGCCTAGTGTTCCCATTTTTCCGTGGCATATGTTAAGGGAACATAATCATTTTTTTTTAATCTTCAAATTCTTGCTCCTTGACTTTTTCCTTTGTAAAATATATGCACTTCATATAAAAATTACAATTTTCAAAACAAATGGATTTTAGATCCTAGAAGGGAATGTGTACTCTTGCCCAAAAAGTCTGATCAGTGAAGAAGTTTTCTTTTTTTTCCAAAAGATCACAAAGATTACAAATTTGTCTTGAGTTTCAAAGAAAAGAAATATTCAAGAGGAATTTGAAATATAGAAGCTGTGGTATAGTGGAGGAATTCCAGTACTGCTATGGGAATCTAAAAGTGTGGTACAAGTTCTAAAAATCTAAAATTGTAGAGTTAAATAAATTTACCTTGTAATACAACTGAAAATTCCTCTTAAAACTGGCCAAGTAGAGATTTATAATAAGTTTTGCATTTTTTTCAAACACAAAAGAAATAAATGATATTTTGATTACAATTTGCTGTAGTTTGTACCTGAAACATTTGTACACTACAAGAAACGTTATTGAAGACCCTTGCAGTGGGCCTCTGTCTCCTACAAGGCAGTATGATGTCTACAAGGTAACAAAGAGAGAACAAGAACAGACACAGAGACTTGAGAGAAGAAGCTGGTTGATCTAAGTTGTCCTGCTCAGCAAGACAGAAGGCAACAAGGACACGTAGTTTATCCATTACAGGTGTGGGAAGGAGAGGAGACCAGCAGGCCTCAAGACACCTGTGGATAAATGGTTATTTACGGGCAGGGGCACTAGTATATCTTTATCAAAGAGAACAAATGATTAAACTAAAAGGGCAGAATTTAGTTGGAGTCAAATTGACGTTGGCTAGAAGTGTGTTCAGTGGACCTCTGTCTCTTCACAGACTGTGACTTAAGTCTCAGTTCCAGACGTATTAGGAAAAAAAAAAAAAAACACTAAGTTTGTTGGTATATTTTAGGTATACATTATGAATATATTCACCTTTGGGAATTTGTACCTGTACATGATATATCTTGATTCTTATTTTATCCCATTTCCCTTCCCTCTCCAAAACCCCTATCAAAGAAGAAATACTTGTTTTCTTCAACTCTGATATGACCATTTGAGTCACATGGAGCTTTGGTCAGACTTTTAAGATAATACAGACAAATTATAAGAGGTTGAGAATTTTGTGCACATACCTTACAGTCACAAAGGCTCATAGGCTAAGGTTTGTTTTCTGGTCTATGGGAAACACACACGGAAAGGTGGAACCTCTGGGAATTTGGGCCTAGTAGGGGGACGTTAGGTGTGTGGACTATGCTGTTGAAGCAGACCCTGTGTCCCTGGTCTCCTCCTTGGTCTCCTTGTTTTCCTGAAGCCATAAAATGAGATTTCCTATAGCACACACTTCCACCATGGCACTCCTCCTCACTCCAGGCCTAGAGGCTATCAAGCTGTGCCAGTCTGGACTGGAGCCTCTGACACCATACCACTTTCTCCTTCAAAGTGGTTTATAGCAGATATTTTTTCCCAGCAATACAAAACTAATATATGACACATATTTCACCAAAAAAGCTAAAATAAAATTCTTATACTGGGTTATTGATCTTTAAATAAAAATAACCTTCAAAAGAAATGTTGCATATGGTTACTAACAGCCATACTTTGCTTAATATGGATTTAATTTAAAAACTTTACTTTCATATTTTATTTTTTCATAATATATTATAAATGAACTAAAAATTCTGACATTTACATGCAAGATGTACTTTGATAGGATTATAACGATTATTTCATGTTATGAAAGCCTTATTTGTTTTTAATATTTAATTATTAGAATTAATAAACGTTAACTGTGGTAACACTGCAAAACAGTTTAATGAATTACAATTAGTAGCTTTGTCAAATATAATGACCTATAAGGGCTGTTAACTGGGAGCACATATGAATCAGATGGTGAGAAACTATAATGAAGCCAAGAATGGACATTAGATATAACTACAGTGATGTGATACTTCAGCTCCAACGTATTTCAGTGATATCCATATTAATGTCTTCACTTGAATTATCAGATTTCCACTGCAATCTTTTGTTAAATAAGACTTACTAGCATTCTATTTATGCTTGAAAATTATTCTAAGAGAATAAGAAGATAAACTTCTTTTCCATTTGTTTCTTTTTTCACAGCACTAAATGTTCTCATGGGACGAATTCATTGATTGACTGATGCTACCTGGCAGTAAAAATGGTGAGACATTTATTCACAACTCTAAATAAAGCTTAGAAGATTTCTAAACGTGTGACCTTCTCATTTTTGCTACTGTAATATATCTATAAAGTAGAATTTTTAAATTGACTTTATTGGTACATTTTATACATGCATTATGATCTCATTTAACATGGAGAAATGTGTACATGACATATCTTGATTCTCATTTTTCTCATTACCCTGCCCTTCCTGCAACACTACCCAATATACATAATGAGCTTTACTTCCTTAAAAAAAATCAAACTATTTCTTTCCTTTCTTTACTTCCCCTACCCATCATTTCCCATTTCCTTTTGCATGTTTTCTTCCTATTTCATAACACCTATTATACATTTTGACATTCATTTACACCTTTAGCTTTTGATACTAGAGGAAAGATACAGTATTTATACATCTGTGTCTTATTTATTTCATTTTTGAGTATGTCCTCAATGCACATCCATTTGAGTATGATGACTCAAATTTATCATTCTTTATAGCTAATCAATTCTCTATTTTATTAAAAAAAAGACATATCTTCTTTATCCAGTCTCCTATTAATGTGTGTTTGGACTGTTTCCAAGATTTACCTATCACAAAGTGAGCTGCTATAAACATGGGTGCACATATACCACTGTGACACGAATATTTTGATTTTTTCATGTATATCCGCAGCAGAGAGATAGAAGGGTCAAATCAGACCTCAAGTTCTATTTTTAAAGGACCCTCCACAATGATCTCCACAGCGGTTACACCAGTTTATATTTGTACCAATAGGGGAGAAGGGTTCCTTTCTCCCCACTGCCCCACCAACATTTGTTGCTGATTTATGTCGGGATAGCAACCATGCTTTGTGGACTAAGATAGAATGTAGGTGTTGTTTTCATCTGCGTCTCTGCAATGACCAGTGATGTTGAACATTTCTTCATTTGCTTTTTAGCTGCTTTTACTTATTCATCTGAAATATATCTGTTGATTTCAGATACTCATTTTTGAAGCGCCTCTTTAAATTTAGGAAGGGCAGTTTCATTTTTTATTTAATCTTATATATTTTAGATTGTAGTACTTTGTCTGCAAAACAACTAATTTTTTTCCACTTTGGTAATATCTCAAATTAAAATAAATATCATTGTAGTTTCTAGAACCACTGAGCTAAACCACAGCCATACAATTGATTTTTAACAGCAAGAATGTATATATTACAAAGGGCTAATGAATTGCACATAGGATGCTGAGTTCAGTTCAAAACTTTTAATAATCTGTAGTGTAAAGAAGTCTGAGACAATTCAGAAAAGAGTGACAATTATGATATAAAATGTATAAAAGGAGGGTTTTTTAAAGCAGATAAGAATGAATATACTTGGATTATTTTTCTTCATCCTGGAAACAACCCAAGTGTCCATCAACTGGAGACTGGATAAAAAAGCTGTGGTTCTTCTACAGAATGGAGTACTACTCTGCCATAAAAAATGATAAGCTTGAATCACTTCTACTTAAATGGACATACCTTGAGGATATCTTCATAAGTGAAATAAATAGGGCACAGATAGATACATATCGCATCTTTTCTCTGGTATGAGAAAATGAAGATGTAAATGAGTCCTAGCATTGTATGTTATATATTGTGAAATAGAAAATGCTCAGTGTAAAATAAGGTGAAAGGGGACAATGTTGAGATTGTAACAAAGAAGTAAGGAAACAAATTTTATGTATATGGGGGGGGTGGTAGGGTGGGCAGGGCTATGGGAAAAAATGAGAATTAAGTTGTGTCTTATACTGGTACAGATCCCCATTATGGAGTGCAATCATGATGTGTATATTTAATGTACCAATAAAGATTTAAAAAATTACAATTTTTCAGTTTGGAAATAAATTTATAATCTGAATAAAAAAGATAAAGGAAAGAAATAATTTGATAGTAAAATGAAAAGAAAAACAAAGCTTATATATATGGGGGTGGAGTGGTGGGAAGGGCAGGGAATGGAAAAAAATGAGAACAAAGATGTGTCATGTACAAGTACAAATTTTCAATGTTGAATGTGATCATAATGTATATCTAAAATTGAAATTGCCATCTTCCAATTTATCTATACTTCTTAAGATATAATATTTCTCATGTAAGATCTATTTATTTTAACTATTTTGCAAATATTTTTAAAAATTTGAGCTTTCCATACTATATTTAATATAACTGATATTCCATCCTATACAGTGCATGATTTTAATGCATACAGTAATTAAATCTTTGAAAAAGTTAATGCGCATCCATTTATTACAAAAGCCTCCAAATAGAACAAAATAACTTTTATCAAATTCATACTTTGCCAAGACAGCTGTTCTATCATTTTTATGGGCCACTGTGTACCCTTTATCTGATTGTCACAAGTGGGAGGAGAGAGGATGAAGGGAACGGAGGGAGTGTTTCCAAGGATAAAGGGCAACAATATTTCCAGCCAATTCAGAACAAAACCAAAAAGTTTTCCTGTCCTAAGTAAAGGTAGTGCTGAGATGGAGAAATACAGCTTCTAAGCAGTTCTGATATTACTGAGCATTTGGGAAGTATAAGTTAGAAAATCCGTTAATTTATTTTCTCTCAAGCATTGAAAAGTTCATGTACGATAACTGAATAATCAACACTTCCTGGAATAACCTTGTCTTC
>PVIR01018984.1:0-32624 GCA_004026965.1 Petromus typicus | reverse complement strand
GTAGTTCATGCTGTCCCTAAGCTCAGCCTTGAACTCATAGCAGTCCTCCTGCCTCTGCCTCCTAGGTGCAGGGATTACAGATGTGAACCACCAAGCCTGGCACTGTGGTATGTGGTACTGATTGCTCGTAGGCCTGAGTCTCCACATCTAGCAAATAAACTTTTTTTTAAGGTTTTTTGAGACAGGGTCTCACTTTGTATTCAGATTGGCCCTGAAATCAACCTCAAACTCACATCACAATCCTCCCGCCTCTGCCTCCCAAGTGCTGGGATTACAGGCGTGAGCCACCACGCCCGGCACTGTGGTATGTGGTACTGGTTGCTGCTGGCGTGAGTCTCCACGCCCAGTATTATAATGTGGTTAGCGGGGATCGAACCCGGGTCCTTGCGCTTGCAAGACAGGCGCCGGAACCACTGGGCTATAGCCCTGGCCCAGTTCTTTGTTTTTATTTTAAAGACTGCCTGTAACACAGCCATGCACTGCCTAAGGACCTTTCAGTCTAAAGTGGACTGTAAAAATTGGGCAGGACTGAGTCCACACACATCTCCAGTCACACAAACACTTTGAGTGTCCAGTGACATCACAGCCACCTGCGTGTCAGTGTCCACTTTGATGTTTCCACAAGTGACTGAGGGCGTAGCTGTTCACTAGACCCCTACCGTTAAGGAGAACACAGTTACATCTCAGTTATAGCACAGTCCCCAAATTCTTGGCTCCTTGAACTGGCGTCAGAAGAAACATTTTCCACATGTCTTTTGGAGGGATGATTTGACAATGACTCAAGGAACCGCACAACCTAGATGTTCCCTATACACAGTTCACGGGAGAGTTAGACCACCTGCGCCTTAGGTGTTGGGGTTCTGTGAATTCTAACAACTCTCATATTTTATTCTACTTTGTGCAGTCCGCTGATTCAACTCTTGTCAGACCCCTTTTCTTGGTATCCGAATTATATCAGAACGGTTGCATGACTTAACTACTTCTTAGTGGCAGTACATCAGATCTTTTCCGTGGGGTATCTTTAGTAGATAAGTAATTTCTGGAGATTTGAAGAGGAGAAAGAATTTGGGGGGCCTTCAAGAGCTTCCTGAGTGTTTAAGTCTAGGGCATGAAAGTAATTTTAATCCAGTAGGCTGACATGAAAAAAAAAATATATATATCTATATATAAAACTTGCTTTCTGATTTGAAAGATGGCATAATAATGTAGTCAAGGACAGCTTCCCTAAGGAAGTCGTTCTTTTTCTATTTATATTCTTTCCCAGTTGGGATCAGGATTGGGAAGCTATTTAAAGACTACTTCAGGTGAAATAACAAATGATAATTCTCCTCGGGTAAACAAGATGGGCTGATGTTTTAGCAATCTACCATAGGAAACGTGTATACGGGCAAGCGATGGAAGGGAAGATACGTCTGATGGCAAAGAGTCACGTGCCTGATTTTTAATGCCTGTCCAATTCGATTATTTTTTCTTCTGAATTAAACATGAATTTTCCAGAGGCTGTGATTTTTTGAAGTGGCTTTGTGGAGCTTGGTGACGATGTTTATGTAAGACCATTCAAACAGTGTTGGAAGTTCGCTCTGTTACACAGAACTGATCGAAGCACCAGTGTAACAAGACATTACGGTTAACCCAAAAAGTACTCATAGCTCTTCAGAGAGGCTAGATGTTAACTCCATTGCAATCAAGGTATTTTGTTTATTTTTATTTTTACTTTTATTTTAGTGTGTGCGTGTTCTTCAGGGCGTTCCATTTTAATTTATAACCTCCAGGTCTTCTGAAAAGGTTTAACTAAGAAGAGTGAAATGTAGCACAATATGCCAAATAGAAAGGATGCAAAGATACATTTCTTATCCCTGTCTATTCTGACTTCTTTACTTCTGGTTACAAAAAGAATGTGCTGCCTATATTTGGGAGTTGACGCCATGAACTGTGCACATAGAAGTATCTACTCAAAATTCTCTACCTGATTTCTTTTTTACTACTTTTAGCGTCACTGGGATACGTATTTGGAGTGCACAGAACATATAAAGAAAATCTGGTCTAGAGAAAAGGGCAGGGGGATGAGTAAAGAAGGGACAGAAAAAAATTGATAGTGAAACAAAAGAACCCAAAGCGTACCTATATAGGGTGCAAGTGGTTGTAGGGAAGGCAGGAGAATGGGAAAAATGAGAATCAAGCTACATCATGTACTGGTACAAGTTTTCAATGTTGAATGTAATTATAATGTGTGTATAAAATATACCAATGAAATCAATTTCAAAAAAACAAAAATGTCATTCCTACCTTGGATGTAAAACCTTTACTTCTCATCACACACAAATCCCTATCCCCCACTCTATATCAATTTAAAGCATAGATCTGTACATCAGAGCTAAATTACAAAGCTCTTAGAAGAAAACTACACTTCTTCACAAAGTGGGTGTCCACATTTTTAAGGCTATGCTTATTACTCATGATGACCTTAGCTTTAGTAGATTTGAGTGTTATCTTATGGAAGAGAGAAAGATGGCAAGTCACAGGTTAATATAAATCAAGAATTATATTTTGAATATTGAAATTCACCTGTGGACAAACCAATCGAGGCACAGATTATGAAATATCTAGGGAGAGGTAGGCACATACACATTTATAGCATTCACTGGTTAGTTTCTGGGTGCCCATTTCAAAACACTTGATAGATGAGCAGAACCACAATCCATTCCAGACCCTGTGGAGAAGCACCGTGGATACTGCACCAGTCTTTCTGTAAGTTGCAGCGATCACAAGTCACAGACCAGTGGGTTGTGTGTCCAATATGGATCCAGCGGACAAGGTGTGACTCCTACCCCGGGCAGGACAGAATAAAAAGGTGTAACATTTCATCACGTGTTGTGATTTGGATGTGGAATAACCCCCAGGACACATGGCTTTGGGAAGATGACTGCACTGTGAACGCTCGTTCTTCGCTGATGGTTTAGTCTACTGCTGGATGGACTGTTTGATGGCATTACGAGGAGAGGATGGAAATTTAAGAGGTGGAAGCTCATTGGAGGGAGTGGGTCCTGAACTCAGAGACTACATCTGGTCCTACACCCCCGCCTTCCTTCCTTCCTTCCTTTCTTTTTATCTATTTCTTTTCTTTTCTTTTCTTTTTAGGTTTTTTTTTTTTTTTTTGAGACACTTTGTAGTTGAGGCTTGCCCTGAGCTCAGTCTCCAACTCACATCACAATCCTCCTGCCTCTGCCTCCTGAGTGCTGGGATTACAGGTGTGAGCCACCACGCCCAGCACTGTGGTCTGTGCTACTGGTTGCTGCTGGGGTGAGTCTCCACACCCAGTATGGTATGTGGTTACCGGGGATCGAACCCAGGTCCTTGCACTTGCAAGACGGGTGCCGGAACCACTGAGCCAAATCCCCGTCCCTTTATCTATTTCTTTTTCTTTCTTTTTCTCTGTCTTTTGCTTTCTCTTTGTCTTTCTCTGTCTTCTTCTCTCTGTGTTCTTTCTCATCTCTTTCTTTGCTCTGTCTCCCTCTCTCTTTCCTCTATCATTTTTTCTCACTCTCCTCTCTTTCCTCTATCTTTTTCCTCTGTTACTTTTTTGTCTCTCTTCATCTTCACGCTTTCTTCTCTCTCTCTGACTGCTACAAAGTGAGCGCTATTTGCTACGCCGTCTTTCTAATATGGTTTTCTCCCTCACAAGATTGCAAGAAACAGTGAGTTCACCCAACCACAGACTGAAACCCCTAAGACCAGGAGATGAAATGAAACTTTTCTCTTTAAGTTGATTTTTGTCTGATATTTTTCCACAGTGATGGAACACAGATTAACACATCATACTACTCAGAAGGACCCAAGTGGAAATTGCATAGACGACTTCATTCCGGAATTCTCTTTTTCATCATTTTGGACCACACTTGTCCGTGAGTAACTGAAGTCAAAGAAAAATAAGGTTCAACCACAGAGGAAGAAGGGCAAATATTCTTAGGACTAGGGAGGCATTTTAACCCAGAGAGGATAAAAAGCGACCAAAGCAACGCAGCCAGTCTCACTTACCCTAGGCAAACCCTGAAGATTTCCATATTACACATGACCCTCGCAGAAGCCAAGTGCCCACTGATTTCCCTCATTACTCAGGCAACACGGAGTTGAACAATGGGTCACAGTGGTGACGGGCATAACAAGTAAGGACATCGCTCTCCGCAGTGCCAAATAATCGCTCCACAGAAGGGCTCTTTTCTGCCCAAGCCCACCAGAGCAGGCATGAGATGGCAGCCTTGGACAGAGACCCTGGTCAAACAGGAATCTTGCCATCTCCCTAGTTAGAGCCAAGGTCTTTGTCCCCTGGGTAGACCAGATGTCTGACAGAACCGAGTGAGGGACCCCAGCCAGCTGTGCAGCCTCTTCCTGCTAATTTTTTTTTTTCCCTTTGGTGGCATATGTAATTAAGGGCTGGCTACTAATTCAGTACTGAGACAGAGTGTACCCGTGATAGGCTTGGGTAATCATGCTTGACTCTGAGAATTAGTCATCTGTGTTTAAGAATGCTATTTTTTTTTTTTTTTTGCAGTAGCTATATGAACCTGAACACTATTCCTCTTTCCCCACCTTTCTTGGATGGCTCTTTCAAAACTGAAAAATTACAAAACTGTGGTGCGTGTGTTTTAGGGGACAAAATACTTGTCACCCAGAGTTCAGATGAAGATAGGTTTACCTTGGCTCATAGGTTCAAAGGTTTCACCTATACTAGGCTGGTTCCAAAGAATAAACATCACAGGAAAAGGGTAAAATAGAGAGATACTCAATTCACAGGATGTACCAAGCAGCAGTGAAGGATGAAACTGAAAAAAAAAAAAAAAAAGGACCGCAGACCATACAGTGTCCTCCAGGTCATAGGGCAACGACCACACAAGACAAAACCAGAGGTGTATTTATGTCTATGGACCTATATGTTACATGTCTAAGTTTCTTTCCCAGGACAGACACCAATATCTGACACTCACAACTCTAAGGAGAAAAGGTTTATTTTGTAGGGTTTTCAGTTCATAGCTGACTGGCATGGTGGCAAGGGTGGTGAAGGCTCATATCATGGGAGGAGAAAATAAAGAGATTAGGGCAAGAGGGAGGGAAACAGATCCTTCTAGGACATGTTCCCTGTGACCCACTTTCTCCCAACATTACATTTAGCCGTACACTCTTCAGTGCAACTCCCTGATGCCTGTCCTGTTCTCATGCTATGACTACCTCCAGCAAACCCTATTTTTGAGTATATAGGACTTCTGGGGATATCTAGAAGTAAACCATCATCTTTCCAAAACCAGTCCAGTTGACATTGAAGAGTGGCTGCTCAGCTATCAATATGCTGCTCAGCTATCAATATGGGTTTGTGTGCCTGTCAGTGCGTGCATGAAGGTGTCTGTCCTCTGCTGCTCAATTCTTTTGGTATTCCAACTCCCTGATCCTCTTATCTCTAAGGTTATCCCCAGTGAAAATCACCATGCTCTTCTGCGTGGAACCACTTCATTCTAGATGCCAGCAGACTTAGTTAGAGGGCATTTACATACTTATTGATTCTAACACGAAGTATGATTTCATGTGTATTAGTCTATTCCTTAAAAAAAAAAAAAAAGTGAGCCTGATCAAGAAATCTTTAGTGTGTTGACCTCTCTCTAATATCCACTAGACTATTCTCTTTAAGTGAAATTCCGTGACTCACTGGTGAACACAAATAGTGCTAGTGATAGGGCTCCCCCGTAGGACCAATAAAGCAACACTTGACAAACCCACAAATCCTATCAAGGTCGTGTCCATCAGCCGTATGTTCAGTTTGAGACTTCCTCTTGTCTCTGAGCTCAGTAGCTACTACTTGAAACTATTTTTCTGTTGTTACCTTTAGCCGATGAATGGTTATCTAAAATGAAGAGTGAACAGAGTATTAGCTTTTTATTTTCACAAAATGCCTGAGATATACAGATTAGATGAGTTAAAAAATTATTTTGATTCACGGTTTCAGAGGGTTTAATTCATGATTCATTAGTTTCAAGGTAGAAGAACAAAACAAAACAAAACATAGCAGTAAGGCATGCGGGAGGAGAGCTCTTAACCTACGCCCTCCAGGAAGTAGACAGATTTTGAAAGGGCCAGTGAAAAGGGTTGCCCTCTTAAAACATATCTCTAGTAACTTACAATTGGATCCTCCAATTGCATCCTATCTCCTAACAAGATTATTCATCTATTCACCAGTCAATAAACTCAAGAACTTAGTATCTTCAATACACGAATCACAGGTGGACACTTCCGACGGAACCCTCCTAATTACACTCATTTGAAGCTAAAATAGAGCGTGACAGTTTTGGTCTCATACATTTCTAGTATTACAAGGATTTCTTGCTTATTTATTCCCCAGGGTGGTTCACAGGACATATTGAAGGGCTACTACAGATGCATTTGAATGCATATCTGCTCAAAGGTTCACAGAAAACATTCCATCGGCCTTCGTTTAAGGTCAGCAGAGAGGTCTGTGTGATATAATAACCACCCCCATCTCAGCACCTAGGCAAGGCATAAACAACATCATTAGCAATTTCTTCATTCCAAGCCCCTAATTTGGTCACTATTGTGTGTGACTGTAATTACCCTGATGATTTGGAGCAGACTCTTTGGTTTAGTCATTTGAACCAATCACTATATATCCCCAAATGGTGGTTAAGACCTGTGGACGATAACGTTTGTCCCACAAACTGGGGTCTCACAGTCTGAGATACGCTTCTCAAGTTCCGTAACATTTCCATTTTAGAATCAGTCTCTGTGAGCAATAATGTGTTTCTGTATCACACAGAGGTTAAAAAAAAATTACTAAAGTAAATCATGCATCAGGTAGCACCTGTGACAGTTTGAAGGTTATTTGCATAATAAAAGGATTTTGTTTGCTAAGAAGTCTGTGCACCGACTTGTTTCCACTTGAAATCACATTCCTGAGTGTAACACTACTGTCATTTCCACGGAGACTAACTGAAATTTAGCACATGGAAGGTTATCATGAGGATCAGAAGACCACAAAGCCCCAACCAGTGGAGTAAGTAAAATTTCCCCCAAATCTACAGAAAAGTTATTTTAAAAAATGTACTGTACTCACGTTAATTCATAAAAGCCCAGCTGAAAATATCATCCGTTGGATCCCACTTTTCAGCAGCCGTAAGTTCAGTTCCAGTGAGACTCACAGATGCGGGTCAATGTCCATTATCCTGTCTACCTTACAAGAGAGGTCGCAGAACTGCGGCTCTGATTCAGTGAGATTTTTACCTGCAAAAATTCTGAGATTTTGTCATTGAGTCTTTGTTATGAAAAGCTCTCTGGAAGCTGTTCTCAACTTGCAGAGGCATAATTTCTAGACTTCTCTGAAGGACAGTGATTATTTGAATCTATATTTAGCTCATTTTCTAATCACAAGCAACAGGAAAGAAGTATCCCCCAAGTCAGACAGTTGGAAAATAACTTGACCCCAATTTTGGCTCAGATTCCATGGTGTTGTTTTAACTGTCTTTGAAATAGCCCTTGGGAACTATTAAATTTTCATCCCATCCGCAAATAACAAATAGTGAATCTGTTTCCCCCCCCAACCCCCGGCCCCTTCTTACAAACAAATGTTTCTTCTGAGACATGATTGGATTTATTCTCAACTTCTAATGGTGTATGCTTATGACAGATCTGGGCTTTAGTATATGAAGTATCCTTTGTCCACATTTCTCAGATTTATTCTCACTGGGTGTTTTACAAAAGGAAGCAGAGGACATAAAATGAGGACATTGTATGTGACACACATGGACGCATTTAAGAGTCCCTCTTAGTATGGTTACAATTATCAGATACAAACATTAGCTATTTTATGATATTTGTGGGGATTCTGATCTATCCATTTTTCTCCAGACCTCTCGTATGATTCAAAAAGATCAATATGTTGCTTCAGAATGTCATCAGGACATTGGTACTGTACCAAGACAGGCTTTAAAAAAGAGACAGCGAACAAGTAATTGCATTTAAAGATCATATTATCAGCTGCACTGTATTTACCCTCTATCCCAAATTCCTGCGTGAAGCCCTAAGAACCAGGATCCCAGACGCCAATTGTATTTGGAAATGTGATCTTGAAGGAGGCAATTAAAGTAAAATAGAGCCACCAGGATCGACTCTAACCCAATAAAACGGGTTTCTCTGTAAGAAGAAATGAACACACAGAGATACGACAGAGATACGTCCAGGGAGAAGATGGCGTCTGTAAGTCCAAGAGAGAAAAAGAAGCCCTGCTTATACCCGGACCTCATCACTCTGTATCAACTCTTAAGATGTGGAGCAGATTTGTGAGAAACCCTTTGAAGCGGACTCTTGGATGCAGCTGTATCATTATTTGGATCTCACGTGTCTTTTCCACCAGTGTGTTTAGCCTTTTCGCCGGGGAGATGCTGTTGGGAGGTGGAGAAACTTAGGAGGTGAGGCTTAGGCTGGAGTGGGTTACATCACTGGTGAGGTGGCTTTGAAGGTTGCTGTTTGATCCTGGTACCTTCTTCCTTCCTAGTGTTGTTACCCAGCTGAAGAGTGACCTGCTTCCTCCATGACCACCCACCATGACGTGCTATTTCACCATTATCGCAACATACCAGGGCCAATCAAACCTAGAAACTTCCAGTCCGTAAGCCAAAATCTTTTCATAAACTGATTTACTCCGATATTTTATTTATTTATATATTTATTGTAGTAACAGAAAGTTACACATCATCTATTTTGTAACAATTTATCCTTCTTGTGTGATGTTCTCACACACAGAATAGGGGAAAAGATGGATTGAGCCAGTCCACGTTGAATTTTACGACCGTTTTATATTACCTTTATGGAAGAATACTAGAAGTGATTTTAAGCAGCGTGATAAAGCAACCCAACGTTTTATATTATGGGCATTGCTGAAAGAGACTGCTCATATGGCCTTGAAGAGAAACAGAAGATGTACAGGAGAATCTGAGATATTTAATTAAATTAGCATCTGATTACAACAACCCTTGCAGAAGGCTGTGGTTGGACACTCAATGACTACAGTACAACATCGGAAAATAAACAAATTGTATGGAAAATGAGAATGCAAACGCACAAATGTGCACACACACACACACACACACACACACACGATTGGATTTTGCAGTCGATGGAACCTACTGATCGTGAATGCAAAGCAATAAAGATGGCAGCTAGGGACAAGCAAAGATTCCACTGGAAGCGCGATAGATACGCATGTCAGGTGGTGATCATTCTTCAGCACTGGCGTTCTGGGGAGAAGAGCATGTTGACAGGAAGCATCTGAAACCTACCACTCCACACATCGCGATCACGGATCAGGGTTAGAGAGACCCTTCCAGGTGACAAGAGAATGTGGATAATGTGAATGAAGGGAACTGGATACGAATCAAAGAGTAGACAGAATCAGATGAGCACCTCACGTTCCAAGTTAGAACAAGACCTGATGTCTTAGCTGACTCTTAGGCACCATTCTGGACACACTGTGTTTGAAAGGAGAAAAGGTTTAAATTGGATTGTGTGCATGATTGTAGGACTCTTAGTAAGCACCCCCGGGGTGCAAGGCAGAGCCCAGTGGTGGAAAAGCATATGGGGCTGCAAAGCTTCTAGCTCATGTGAGCTGGAAAGCAAAAGAGAGGAAGAAGATGGGAAAGGAGTAGTGGAGAGACCTTCTATGCCCAGTGCTCAATGCCTAGGTTTCATAAGCCAGCCGGATACACCAGCAGAATGCTGTCCTGATCTTCCATCTGCTTCTTAAACCAGGGAACTGACACCTCAATATTAACAGCTCCATGTAGAATACTGGCTATGCATCCGGCTGGTATGGAAACATTAACAGATTCTAATCCTACTAAACAGATACCGGTATAATAATGATCATTAAATATGCGTCCTATGAACTACTAACAATTAGACTGCGTGTCGGACAAAACTAAAATTTCAAACAGCCTGTGTTCCACGTCTTGGTCACGGATAGTGACATAACGTATTGTTATGGAATCACTTTGTATAGCTTTTGGGACCAGGACTTCTAAAACATCTGGCAGATAATCCAAAGCTCAAGGTGTAAAATTGTTGTGGACTCTTTGGGATAGATGCACGTGAACACCACTGTGATTCTCCAAAAGGTGTAGGGGCAGTTAAGAAACCACTGTACAACTGCTGTGAGACCACGACGTTGGGGACGTAGGTTGTCAAGACATTTAGCTCTACAGTAGGTCAGAGGGGAGCAAGGAAAACAAGGTTTTGGTTTGTAGCTGAAGAAAAGTGGGAGTGGTTAGGAAATTTCTTTGTGTAACAGGTATTGCCGTGGGTACTGTAAAGAGAATAGATGTGTGTGGCTGGAAGGAGGTTCTCTTTCCCATTATTCAGGGAAATATCAGGAAAATCCATTCCTGTTCATCTGTTTCACTGACACAAAGTCATTAAGGCTTAGAAAAATCACCCAATTGCTGGTATGAAGGAAAAAATTCTATTTAGCTTAAGAATTTTTCAAAACCTATTCACTCCGCCACATATCTAAATGAGAATTTAAGGTTCCCAGATACTGAATTGAATCTTTCTTTTTTTATTCTACATTATTTTAGAGGACAGTTATAAGATAATCATTTAAAAGATAGTATTTCATGAGATGTCACGTAGTATTTTAAAGGAAATACGTCACATAATATTTTATATGAAAACTACTGAACTGTGTTGGTTCTAGGAAGAATAAAGTAAGAGATTCTTTGAAGACAGAAAACCTACTGAGAAATACTCCTTATTAAATACTGTAATTTCTTGCAAAAATATTTAAGGGCGCAGAAATAAAACAAAAAAGACACAATTAGCTGACTTACAAAAGATACAAGGGGAGTTCTTGACCTGTTTATTCTGATTGAGTGAGTGACTTGTTTAATGATTTCAAAGGTGTGTCCAACAGGTGGAAATTTACAAAAAGGCACACCGCCTTCTCCGTCAGGGGTGTATATCAAGTAGTAGCATTCACTCTGCGACATATTAAAATTTATTTCTTTGTGATTGTGTCAATGAGCATTTTCATCATCTTGACAAATTATCCCATAAAAGCAACACCAAATCAGGAAAGATTATTTGGGCTCGTGGATGGGATGCCAGCCCATTCTCACTTGCCTCCTTCCATTGCTTCTTACCTTGTGGTGGACCAGCGTGTCATGGCTGGACTTGTGTGTTGTGCACCAGGGCTGCAGACCTCCCAGAAGTGAGGGACCAGCACGAGAGAAGTGAAGGACACAGGGGCAAACTACACCTTCAAGATGGCACGCCCAGTGATCTACATCCTCTCATGGGGCCACAACTCAAGAGTTTGCACCGATTCCCAACAGCATGTCTTCAACGCACAAGGCTTGGCAGGTCACTGCAGATGCCATACCACTTGTCCTCTGCATCCCCAGGTCATTGTGGAGAGTGTTTCTCCTCCCTCCTTCCCCCACCATGCTGGGGATGCAACTCAAAATCTCCCATAGAAAAATCAAACACTTGGGTTCTTAGCTCAGTCGTTCCAGCACCTGTCTTGCAAGTGCAAGGGCCCTGGTGGGGCACGCGTGTAATCCCAGCACTCGGGAGGCAGAGGTGGGAGGATTGCTATGACTTAGAGGCTGAGCTTAGGGCTAGGCTGAGCTACAAAGTGAGACCTTGACTAAAAAATAAAAAATAAAAAATAAAACACTGTAATTTAACTACATCCCCCATCTAATAAGTACTTTTCCTTTATTATCAACAAAATAGTGAACCTGACAACTCTTAAGTTCAAGCCTGTTGTACAAATATCCAGCGGATAAGTACCGCTTCACCGCCTCATAGCAATCTTAAGTTATAAAAATACTCCAACAGTTGTTGGAGGTAATTTTTCCATGGACTGTTCCAAGATCAACATATGAGTACATTTCCCTTTCTTCCTATTCTACCAGGGTTATTTTCCATCTATATGTTCGGTTTTTGTGTCAATTTAATATTCTTATTTTTTTCTGCAACGATCAAATTTTTCATAATATTTGGTACTACTGAACCTGTTATGTGCATATATATGCCATATATAGAACTATATTTTAGTCTATGAGTAAAGGTAGATAATTTCTCTTTAGAAAAATTTTGCCCATTATCCAGTTGTTTGTATTCTATTAGATATGACTAGTTTTCACACATTAGTTTACATTTTAAATACTTATACACGTATACACGTGATATCTTTGGAATTGCACATCAGTTTACAAACGTAGAACACCACCGTTCCAAGCCTTGGACACAACGTGTTGGCCCGCATCTACCCTGCAGCCACACTCCCTAAAAAGGTAAACATTACTCATAGACAGCATTAAAACTGATTAGACTTTTCTTTTTAAGTACAAGTTAGTTCTTCATGCACACTGAGCGCATTTATGAGAACAATATCCCATATGGCCAGTGTCTGCCAGAGCGAACTATTTCTAATCTGGCTTCAACTTTTCTACACCTTAAATATTCATGTGCTGAAATCTTAGCTCTCAAGATGATAATGGTGAAAGATGGGGCAATTATAACCAATAAAATGCTGGACGGCACAGCAGATCCGTGTCCGTATAAAAGAGACCTCGAGGATCTCTTTGTCCCTTCAGTCACGAGAAAACATAGACAGAAGTTCGCTTGTGAGGCAGGAAGCTGCCCTTACCAGACATAGCCACAGCTTTGTAATAGGTTTGGCCGGTTTAGAACGGAGATCACCAAAAATGCCACAACCCTTCCCATAGTGCCTATGCTAAAACGCCACACTCCTTCCCACAGTCCCTTGCGTTCCATACAACGGAACAAATCCAACATGGCCCCATTAGTCAAACACACTCCTCCTTCTTCCCACAATGCCCCACACTCCGGTCCCCTCATGTCATTATCCCATCATAGCGAGACCCACCAATCAGAGGAGGGTATACTACTCTCCCACTTCCGGATTCCCTAGTCCCGCCCCCTAGGTTATATAAAAGGCCTATACTCTTTATTCCAAGCCCCTCGCCTCTCACCTTTGTAGGAGTAACCTGGCTGGTTTCAGCCCCCCTACACACACCACGGCGACTTTTCTTTTAATGTTTTTATCACTTGGCATTGAGTTTCTGGCTTCCGGTCCTCTGAGCTGTGCCTGTCTACCAGCTGCCCAGTCTGTATATTTCAGTATTCCAGCCCCAAAGGGTAAAGACTTAAAAATCCCATGTTGACACTTTGCCAGTGATGATGGCGTCCGGAAGTGGGGTCCGGAAGTGGCGTCCGGAAGTGGGGCGTGGTTTAGGGGACTGGGTGACGTCATAAGCCTGCAGAAGGGAGACCGAAGCCGTCACAGAGAGCTTACCCCGTCTTCTCTACCTTTGTAGCTATGGCAAGAAAATGCCATCCCTGTACCAGGGGCAGCTCTCACCATCCCGCTGTCATCCATGCACATCGTGTCCTTGGCCTTGCAGTCTCAGAAACTAAGAGCAACCCTTAGGACATCCTCGTAAGTGAAATAAATAGGTCACAGATGTGTAAATATTATATCTTTTCTCTGGTGTGAGAAAATGAAGTTGTAAATGCGTTCTCGTATGTATAGTTGATATTGTGAAATAGAAAATATTTAAAAGGAAAGGGTGTAGCGGTAAAGAACGAGGAGGAAAAATAATGTAACAGTAATAAAGAAAGAAGAAAACGAATCTTACGTATATGGGGGTTGGAGGGCTGCAGGGTGGATGGGGAAAGGGGAAAAATGAGAATCAAGTCGTGTCTTATTCTGGTACAAACTCTCAATGTTGAATGTGATGATGATGTGTATTCATAATGTATCAATAAGGATTTAAATAAAAATTTAAAAAAATAAAATGGATATACTTAGCGCACAGGATTTAGTTACAGCAACTCCACTGGCCTGAGATAACCTCTCTATCTTAGAAAACTTTGCCAAGTAGTGCCTCTCTGGAGACATCAGTGTTTAACTTGCCCTGGTTGTTTTTTTTTTTTTTTTTAAATAATAGAACCTTCACAAATTTCACAAACAACATAAGAAACTTGCAGCAGGATAATTAAAGGCATCGCCTTCTTGCCCTTTACACTCTCATTATTTTGCAGTTTCTTTCTCCATAAGCTGGAGAAATCTAGCAAAACATCCTTGTAAATTTTGTTACAAGCCGTCAGTACTTATTAAAAGAAACTCAAATATGAACACTTTTAAAAAAAAGATATCTTATGTTTCCCTTTTCAGTTGTCATATTTTTCTTATTTAATGACTTTTTACCTAGTGCTCTTTTTCTTCATTCTGAGGAAATTTCCCTTTTATGATTGTTTAGAAAGGTTGTCTGAAAGGAACTTAATTCAGCTTTTGTTTACCCAGGAGTATCTGTATTTCACTTTGATTTTTAAAAGTGAGTTCCAATGGGTATAGAGTTTTTCTTTTCTTTTTGGGGTGTGGATGTGGGCCTTGGGTATTCATATATGGTAGGCAGATGCTTTCCGGTGCTTCATCTTCAGCCCTAGATGTAGACTTCTAAGTGGGTATGACTAAGACATCACTTCCAAGATGTCTATTGTCTTCTGGTCTCTATCTTTAAATTGAGAGTCTTCAGCCCCTATGTATGCACATTGCACACCCTTATAAGAAATACTTTGAGTTTTCCAGCTGTTCCCCCACATGCGTCCTTTATCTTTGCTACTCATCCTTTTGCTGATGAAATGGTTAGGTATTTTTTTCTGCTACAGTTTCATGAACACCATTAATTTGTGAGTGGAGAGCATCCATTGCTTCGGGGAGATTCACAGTTATTTTCACTTTATGTACTTCTGCTTTACTTTTTCGCTTAACCATGACTCCAAAAAATATCAAAACTAAAACACAAAATTAAAAAAAAAATAATAAAAAGAGGGAGGATAAAGCAAACTACCGGAGTTCTACAAGACAATACCCAACCTCAGTACCATTGCTTCTATGTCAGTCTCATCTGCAGACCATACCGGAAGTAAACATGAAAACTTTCATGGTTCAAACCCCTTCTGGGTTCCAACCACTGCCCACCAAAACATGTTTTAGTCATTTTAAAATAGTTGGTATAAAAGATCTGAGTAATGCAGTTTGAGGAGAGAAGTGGTCTTGCGCTTTTACGGGATTGAATCCACATCTGATCAGCAGACTCAGAGGCAGAAAGAGTGTGTTGGAGGGAGCCTTGTAAAAGAGAAATTCTAAACCCAATGAAGCCAGAGAGTAAAGGAGCTTGGGAAAAAAAACATCCCCTTCCAGGTCCCATTTTTAGTGACCCGCAGCCTTCAAGCAAGACCTGCTTCCCAAGAGCGTGTAAAGTTATGAACTCAGCCACGGACAAATCTACCGATGGATACACCATCATCCTTGATCAGCTTCTGAAGACTCCACTGCTGAACACGTGAATGTTTTGGAGGACATTTGCTGTTGGCGTCATGACACACACACACAAAGAATTAGGAATATTATATCTAGTGCAGATGCCAGACACTGGCGACAAGACCTTGAACTTCTGAGTCTCCAGAATTCTGAGAAATAGGCTGCTTTATCAGTTGCATCATCTTGGGCATTCGGTGCTAACACCAAAACATGAACAGAGAGACACAAGGATCGTTTCTTGAGCTCTGCGAAAAGGGAGAAGGCACACGATCGGCTTTCACTCATTTCGGCTTTCATTCATTTCTCATACTCTGGCATCTCTTTTTCAAAAGAAATGACTTTGCACTTGAATGTCATGTTAACTGTATTGTGTCAGATTGCTCGGAATGAGAACAATGTAGCAGATTAGTGATAAGCTGGGTGTGTCTTCAGTTTGCTTTTTGGAATTGAGTTGATTCAACCAGTGGCAAGTGAAAAAATGTTCAGATAAATATTGCATCTGGGGTATATACCTACAGACTTTTCATTTGTCATTATTTGCTGAATAACACAGTATATAAAAGATTCACAAAAACATTTTCCTTGTGTTGGATATTATAATCAATCTAAAGTTGGGTTAATGTATACGGGAGAAGGTCCGTTTATGAAGGGGCTCTGTAATCGATATCCGACCCTTAGTGTGCAAGGGATATTGACTCCAGAATCCCAGAACACCAAGCTCAGAGGATGCTAAGTCCTGAATATCATACAGAGTAATATTTGCATAGGTCCCAGGGACCTTCAAATTTGACAAGAACGTTGTTTTTGTTAGGATAAAACTGACAATCTTTCTTGAACTGGGAAACCTCTAAAAACTATACTTAATCTCCAGATTTAACTACATTCTTTTAATCAACTCACCCTGATACTGTTTTGTTACTTTGCAGTGGACTTTCTCAAACACTGATACATTTCATTTTTCTTTGATTTTCTTGCTTTTTCTCTTCCTTTCTTGTGTTTCACTGCATCAATCAGGCACCACGCAGTTCTTACAGCATCTCACAATTTCCCTCATTGCAAACTCACTCGGAAGCACTCACGTCTTCAGTTCCTCGACTCCTCCATCTCCTCTCAAAGAGTCCTTCCTGTTCTTGTCCATTTTATCACCACAATCATCAGAGAGATCATCTCATAAATGCTATAGGTTGAGTTCCCAGTAAAAATTCACGATGAAATTTACCATTGTGCGATATGAAGGGAGAGAAAGAGGAAGAGGTAATTGAGGTGTGAAGATTCGGAGCTCATGCATGGATCTGTCAGTCTCTGGAGTAATAGCTTATGGATTCATAAATTATCGAGAGTTGCATTTTTTAAAATAAAACCGGGGCCTTCATGGCCTGATCTACTGCATGTGATAGCTCGTGGCCAGGCAGATCACTCCCACTAGTAAACCAACCTCCCTAGATGCAGGCTTCACAGTGAACTGCTCAGAACCCACAGCCATGAACTGCACAATCCTAGACTGTTTGTGAAATATCTAGTCGGTGAAAGTCCATGAAACATAAAACAAGGGTGTCAACTCAAGAGCAGAAATGCTACAGAGGTTGACATCGGTACTGGGTCCCATGAGCGGTGTCAACGCGGGAGATGGGCACCAGGTCAACAATAGTGCACCGTGTCCAACGACATGTGCATGTCTGCGTTGATCTTTGGCTGTTTCAGATTATTTCAATAAATGGTGCCTTTGCCATATTTCACAAGTGACACTTTAAAGGGAGAATGGGAGAAAGAGGAAGTTTATTTACAGGTCAGAAAGCACTTGGATAATTGACTATATCTGCAACATTGTTGAAGGAAAGAGAGATATAGCCTCAGGGCTAATCCGACTCCTGTCTAACCTTGGGTTCTGTCTCACACTTCTGTTTTGTTTTCACCCCCACACCCCAAAGTCTTATTTCCATAGAATCAGTGAAAACTTTTTTTTCTTGTTAGCAATGAATTATTAATTCCAATCGTACAATTTCCAGAAATAGAAAAAAAAAATAACTCCACGACACTTTGAATAATAAACACTTCTAATATGCATTTTAATAGGGCCATTTCTGATGATCTCCTAATGTACAGGAGTCAGGAGTTTGGGGACAAATGAAGAAAAATGAATAGAAGCATTAAGCCCATGACCTTGTAAGATGTGGAAAGTGAAATTCTTTCTCGACTTGGTAGTAACGGTGAGGGCTGCTAAAGACCAGGAAAATCACTGCTAAAGAACAGCTATTGGACTCTTTTGCATACTGAAGGATATTATCTTGCACAGAGCAAGGGCTGGAAAATGCAACCCCAACAACAGCAACAAAAATCTACCCAGTCCCTGACCCAAGAACCAACCCTGCTGAGGGTTGACACAACACGTTCTCAGATGCATGTATCAATCAGGACCCGGTGTGGAAATATATTCACTAGATCTCAACTAATTAGAGGCAACAGTGAAATGTTAACAATTATAGGTCTGACCTGACATAAATATAAAAATATTTTCCCGCTGCATGTGTCCCAGAAAGATATCAGTGGTGACCAGCAGGTCCTCGTGGGAGCAGAGCTGGAGTTAGTTTTCTTACAACACTTGCTATAGTCAAGCCTTTACAGGAAATGAAATCGTTCTTTAGATTAGCACATGCCGTACACAGAATTGTCACTCAGAGTCTGGTAAAGTGTCTCAAAACAGTGTTTTCAGTGTAGACTATGATCTCTCTTCAGTGGCAAAGACCCGTCAGGTGTAAGTCGCTATTGTTAAAACAAACAAACAAACAATCATCTTCCAATGACTACTTATGTCCGATTTAACTGGTCCCAGATCACGGGGAAAACATCCTAACATCCAAACAGAAGCCTGATGAGCATTAGAAGCAGAATTCCATTAGTAGAAGCCAGGCGAGGCTTTTTTTCTCAGATATACTTATCTCTCTCATTTAGGGAAGAATTAGCGCCTGCACAATTTGACTGATCATTTCTTTCCTCTTTCCTTTCTTTTCTTCCTTCCTCTCTCTCTCTCTCTCTTCAAGATTTTCTTTCCTAGTTATCCCTTTTCTTCTTCCAACTTCCTGCTTTAGGTAATCACTAATGTGTAGCCTCTAGCTCACTATAATTTACTTTCTGGACGATATCACCTTGGCCATGGAAATATGAACCTATCTCAAACCCCTCAGGGATGAGGTATCTGTTTATAACATGCTTGGCTCTACAAGAATACTGACTTTTCAAAAGCGAGAATTAACAAATGTTTTCCAAAAAGGCCCAGGTAGTGCACACTTCCGCCTTCAGGGTCTTAAAAGTCTCGACATTTTCTCAACTGTCGATGAAAGTTACCTCCAGCAACCCATAAACCAATGGGCCTGTCTTTGGGTCGACAAAATTTCATTTACAAACGGGTGCAGCCTGGATTTGACCCATTTTGGGGTTTGTAAATTCTTGTCGCAGGACCAAGGAAAAGCCAGCTGCCTCAGGTTAGAGAAGAAAATGGAAAGTATGTTGACTCTTGTGTTCAGATGGCTTCCCGGAAACTCAGTATCCAAGGAATGAACGGAGAGAGATTTCAGCTCCGTTGGAAGCATCATGAAAAGAGGGAAGCAGGGGGTTGGGCATGCAGCAGAACTCAGGGGCGATGAACATCTCCCAAGGTATGGGACAGGTTCCAGCTCAGAACAGAAGGTTTTGAGAAAATAACGGAAGCTTAAAAGCTAGGAAATAGTGTGTGGGGTAAATAACAAGGGAGGAAAATAATGTGATGGTAATAAAGTAACGAACAAAGGTTATGTATATAGGGGGGAGGGGGTGGTAGAGGAGGTAGGGGAAAATGAGAATTAAATCATATACTGGTACAAATTTTTAATGTTTAATGCAAGGATGATGATGATGATGTCTATGTACAAATAAAGATTTGAATTAAAAAGTAAGGCTGATCCTCTTCTTTCTGCGGCTCTAGCTCCTCTTGCTTCTTTTCCTCCTCCTGTATAGGTCATCCTTTATGTTCATTTCTCTTTTTTGGGTGGTGAGAAAATGTACACATGTAGATAATTTTTTTAAAGGGGTATAAATGCATAGCAGTAGAAGGCAAAGTCAAAAATGGAGATGCTGAAATCGCGTTGTAAGTCAGTCACCCTGTGGTTTGCTGGAGAGTACAGGGCCACCCAAGTCCAAAGACGGTTTCAGCGATGCAAAGTAAAGCCGCGTGCTTGAGTGGGGGAGAGGATCCAGGCATGCGTACAAGCCCGCTCCAGTTTCCTGAACGAGGATTTGCTCTGAAATGGGTAACTGCATAGCTAACGTAGGGTGCAGGCACGAATTCATGATTCGGCAACAGTCCTGAGTTTAGTTATGATGCTGCAACCAAGCAGTTGCTTATGCTTGCTGATGTTGCTAGACAGAGCAACACGACCACAGCTCCTGTCTGCCTTACTGTCATACCCTACGCTGCTATAACCTGTTGAGAGCCACAGATCCTGACCCCAGGGTCTCCAGCCGTGTCCTACCCATCTCCATATGAACACTGGACAAAGGATAACTCATCTTTCTACTTAATCATGCTCTGGGTAGAAAGCGATGGGAAAGGGTTCCCCATCGATGTAATTATTGTCCATTACACTAGAGTCATTTCCTCTTTTCTCTTCAACATCTCCTTTTAAATCCTGTCCTCTTCAATCAATTACCACAAACGCTGTGGCTGTAAGGAGTGCAAATGTATTATTTTATTGTTTGAAAGGCAAAAAGAAGCCTTTGAAAGGCAAAAGAAGCCAGAATCAATGGATCTTTAAGGCTGAATTCCTTCTTGAGTTCCCTGGAAGAAGCTATTTGCTTCTCTTCCTGATGTCCTAAAACTGTGTCTTTAGCTGACGCTTCTTCTTGGGAAACCCAGCAGCGCATGTCTTCAAATCTCTCTCTCTCTCTCTCTCTCTCTCTGAGTTTGACCCTTTCTGCCTCCATCTGATGGAAACATTGGAGAATCCATTTACGAAGGATTAGGCAGGCCTCTAGGATCCGAGTTGTGGAGATGCTGCAAGCTCATGGGGAGACTCCT
The DNA here is from genome assembly GCA_004026965.1 of Petromus typicus. Lineage (NCBI taxonomy): Eukaryota > Metazoa > Chordata > Mammalia > Rodentia > Petromuridae > Petromus > Petromus typicus. Next base: position 12,168 of record PVIR01018984.1, on the reverse strand, counting down.
GCTCTGGAGGAAATTGACGCTTGAAGACCAAAGTGAACTTGGAAACCTTACCAGCTCAGCAGTGGTGGCCTCTCATCCCTTGCTTTGGAGCATTAAGAGATCACTAAACCGGAGCCAACATGGGTTCAGAGGAATGTGGCATCTTTGCTCAGGAGCGCACCTACCTAGGAGGGTGGTTGATCCCAGTCAGTCGATCCAGGAGGACCCCATGTACCTTCACCATCTTGAAGTCCACCATCTCTATTTGTGGGATCTAGGGCAGGTGTATCCATGTGACTGCCTGCGTGTTGGGGGACCACAGCAAGGTTATTCGTAGATCAAGTAGATAAAAGTTGCAGAACAAGGGAAAAAATCAAGGATACAGCACTGGTCTAAGATACAAGCTCTGGAAACTCAACAGAGAGCTGCTAATGTGACTCTGCGCTGGAAAGTCTCAAGAAACCACAGACATCCAGAGTCCCCCGAAAAGGAAGTAACTAGGGAGTAGTTATGGACCCCGAGGTCGCACCTTCTTGACCCTACACTCACTGATCCTTTATTAACCCCCAAATGACTCCCACACCACTCAAGCTGTCGAATACAGCCGTCACAGAGGTCCCTCTCTGAAAGCTCCTTGGCTTGCGGTAGAATTGTTAAAATCTCAAACTGTTGAATTACCAAGTACCACACGGCCACACCCATCTCTAGGATGTTTCTTGCAATGATGTAGGGCTGAGGGACCAATCTGGCTTGAGGAAATAAGAAGGCACAAGTGATATTTCTAAATTGAGGCTATGAAAGGGTTCTGAGAGACCATTTGTTCCAGGGAGAACAGAGAAAGCCATCTGCCCTCCCTCAGAGTGTGACATAGAATTAAACGAAATTTGGTGTAAAGGCTAATGCTATGGAGTGTCATGTGGCTTATTCTTCTCAATATATGCCTCATGCGCATTGTCATCTCGGCCTAAAATGCTACTTGGAAGAACGTGACTAAGCTTATCAGCTTACTCTTTGCTCAACGGTGCCTGTTTTTGATTTCAGTGTTCACTAAAGGGCTCTATGTTAAACGGTTGATTGTAACCCAGTAACATCCGCAGAAAACGGAACCTCTAAGAGGAGTGCTCTCGTGACCGGAAGTTAAGTCATTGGGGGCGTGGCCGTGACACCAGGGAGGGGCACTGATTGGCAGGGAATGGAATTGTTATGAGAAGGGGCCTCACGAGAGGAAGTGAGATCATTGAGGCCGCGGCTGGTCACCACTGATTGGCAGATAGTGGAATCTTTAGGAAGAGGAGATTCATGGGAAGAAGGTCATTAGAGGTACAGCCTTGAAGGGGAATCGTGAATCCTAGCCCTCTCTTCCTCTATGTTTTTTTTTCCCCCTCTTTTTCGGCTGTGAGGTAAATGGTTTTTCTCCTCCATGTCAACACACAACGATGTGCTGTTTTAAAATAGGCTGTAGATGAAGGATTCTCTGCATCATGGAAGAAACCTCTAATGCTGAAAGCCATTAGTAAATATCTGAGCTGTTCTGTTACAGAGGTGGAAAACTGAGTGACTTACAGATCACTGACAGACGTATTTGTTTCTTTTTTTTCCTGATTTTTATTAGTCTATATTTGCAGCACATAACAATCCCATTCCATGTGTGGAGTTGGTGCCGATCCAACACAGCTCAGTTTTTTTTCTTTCCACTCACTTTTCTTCTCCTTCTCCCTCCATCTCTAGATCCTCTTCCTATCAGAGAAAGATTTGTCTCCATGTTTCATATTGATTTTTCTTCTGTTTACTCTTTGCTTATCCTTTGGGTTTCTCATGGGGGAGAAAACACACGGTATTTAAACTCGTGTGTCTGATTTATTTCACTTAATATTATGGTTTCAATGTTCATTCATTTTCTTAGAAATGAATCCTGTCTATTTTTCTTTGAGGGTGTAATAGTACTTCAGTGTGTATAAGTACCACACGTGGATTTTTTTTTTCTTTTTAAGACAGGGTCTCACTTTGTAGTTCAGACTGGCCCTGAGCTCACTATGTAGCCCAGGAGAGCCTGGAACTCAGAGAAACCCTCCTGCCTCTGCCTTCCTAGTGCTGGGATGACAGGTGTGCATTACCACGCCCAGCATTGTGCTGTGTGTTACTGATTGCTGGTGGGTGTGAGTCTCCATGCCGCCCTTGTTATATGTGGTTAGCTGGGATGAAATTCTGGAGCTTGCACTTGCCAGGCAGATGCTGGAAACACTGAGCTAAATCCCAGGGCCAAGTACTATATGCTCTTTATGTCTATTTATGGACATAGAGGCTATCTCTAAGATTAAGTTTTTGTGGATAAATATCATCATAAAGTCTGTAGTGATATTTTATCCTGCCACAAGCCACATACACAGCGATGGTGCCATATAATCATAATGGAGCCGAAGAACTCCTAAATACCTGTAACACTGCAACCATTATAATATCAGAATATAAGACATCTCTAATGTGTGTTTTGATAATGCTGTGTAGAAACCTACCACACTATCGTTACAGTATAAAAGTACAGCAAACACAGTTGTGTTCGTTTATCACCTACTTCTCAAAGACAGCCCTATATATTTACTATATTGCATTCTATGATATGTTACTGCGCATGACGAGTGCACTTTCTAACTGTATCAAGTCCACATCCACTGATTAAACTTTACCAACCCATTTTATCCCAAGTACCTGCTGTGATTTTGGCAAAATGATGAATTCACGCAGAGCTGTGTTGTTCAAAATGCACCCCAAATTTTCAGTGACAGGATTCTTTATTACCAGCCCATATACTCAGACAGCATGGGACAGAAGAAGGTAGAAAAAAAAAATCAAATAAAGAGTAATGGTTCTGTGTTCTCACCATGCATATATATTCACAGCACATGCACAGATCCACTGAAGCATGTGACAGGCTTCATTTTAACATCAGGGGCAGGGTTTCATTCTCTCTCTCTCTTTCTCTCTCTCTCTCTCTCTCTCTCTCTTTTGGAAATAAAAGTCTCAGGATGTAGTTCAGGCTGGCTTTGAACTCACATTGTAGCCCAGGCCAGCCTCAATCAAACTCACAGCAATCCTCCTGCCTCTGCCTCCCACGTGCTGGAAGGTTCAATTTTCAAGCTCAAAGGAGACGTCCACTTTAAAGACAGATAAAACTTCCAAGCAGTGTCTGTAAGAAAGCAAAAATGTGTAGTACATCTTCCCTTGAAGCCAAGCGGAACAGCGAATGAGGAACTTAACACCCAGACTCAGGAGTGTATCACGTGGCCAATGGGATACCCACTGAAGATTAGACGGGCTATTGTGTCGTCTCTGGCCTTGGCGAGTGGATCAATCTCCATGCCTCCAGCACAATCCAAACACTCATGGCATCGCTCCTTGCTTCTCTGCAGCTGCCGAGAGCCTCGCCTTCTCCCTCTCCCACAGCAGGGCCATCTCAAGACATTCCTCAGACATCTCCTTGGCTGGAACAGTGACCCCCACTCCCAGAAAGCGGAGATAATCTATTGTGAATATGAGCTCAGCGCCGGGACGCTCGGACAGATTTGGCAGGCAGACTCCGGTGCCAGCCTTTTGTGCGAGCGTCTCTTTGATGGACTCTGGTGACCCAGCTCCTAGAAAGAGACCCAGCGGGAAACAGGATTGCTAGGTATTCATGCAGCTTCAGACGCCAAACACAAAGGAGGAAAAGGGGGTGAAATGAGGGTCTGAACACAGCAGAGCTTACTAAGTCTCAGACAGAGAACAATATCCAATTAACGCAACAAAGGACATGGATATTTTTGCCCTTGGTCTCCGTAATGGGCTGAAAAGCAGCCTCTGGGTCTGTGGCTCCAGCGATCCTAATGCTGTTGTTCCAGCCTCCCAATTTCGTTCTCATTTCCGTGGCTCTTGATCATTGTTTATCCCAGCCCTCGGAGACCATGTGATTTCCAGGCTCTAAAAATAACGCCGTGCAGCCCAGAATAGCAGACTCTGCCGCCGCTCCTCCTAGAAGAGAGAAATTCTCAGTTCCTGGGATGCTGGTGCGAGGTGACAGCCATCCAAAGGTGCGCTGAGGTAGACGCAAAGAAACATTTTTTTTAATAGGTTGGACAGGATTGCTTCCACTTTGAATGTTGCCTGGAACCTCGAGGTGAGACCTCGTTTGGAAACACAGTCTTCTCCGATGGGATTGACGCAGAGTCTCCAAATGAACTAGTTTTAAATTGAGAGGGGTGTGGAATCTAATGACTTGTGTCCTTAAAAGGAGCCGGAAAGAGAGACTCGGATACGGAGTGTTTCAAGAAGAGACGGATACGGAGTGTTTCAAGAAGAGACGAGACGCGGAGGTTGGAACAAGGTGTCTAAGATCACAGGGAAGCTGAATCGCTTGCTAAAAGCTAGAAGGAGGCTATCCTTGTAGAGCTTTCTGGGAAAGCTCCTGTCAGCTGCATTACACTGCGGGAAGCCTGCAGGTCAGGCCTGCGTGCATCTCAGGGCATCTGTGAGCATATTTCCACAGACGACTTGAGTACAGGTGCACAGGGGGACTAGCCTTGCATTTAGCATCTACTCAGGGAAAAAAAAATGGAAAGAAGAGTGTAGCCTGCCAGCATGGCGTCCTGGTAGTCCACTGGACTCCACTCGGATGAGAATGTCTCTGGCTGCAATCTCTCCCCACCCTTGTCAGACTCCAGTTCTGTAGTTTCAACACACATTTGCACGCAGAGTTCTCAGAGCATAGCCAGACAGGTACCGGGCCCTCAGCGTTGGACCCCGGATGCATCCACTGGTCCCTCTCATGTTGAGATCTCTGGGGCTGCAGAGCTACGGCTCACCCAGCCTGCGATCCTACAAGCCCAACGAATCAATCCTCTTTTCCACAGTACCCGATCCTTTGGTTCCATGGTGCCAGAAATATCCAGACCTGTACATTTGCAAAGGCGCGACACCTTGATTTTTTGTACATGCGAAAGCCACAACTGGAAAAGAACACACGATTCTTGTTTTAAGCCATTTACTTTGCGGTACTTAGTTCTACTAGACAAATGATAACTAGAGAGATGAATGGATCGATAGATGATAGATAGATGGATGGATAGACAGATAGATAGCTGGATAGACTGATGTGTGACAGACAGACAGACAGACAGACAGACATTCCTTCTACTAGCTGGGTTCTCCCGATAGCCCTTAAACCATGAGCAGAGAGATGCAACTCTAAGGAGAGTTGGAGACCCAGTAACTAAGGGAAATGTCACTTGCTTTCTTTCCACGCAGGAGCGATGAGAAAGGTCCCGTGCAGAGCCCCAGGCTGACAGCAACTGATCCCCAGGAGAAAAGTGAAAATAAGCTTCTCCTTTCACACAACCCTTTTAGCATCCAACGGTGTGGAGACACAGACAAACTTAATTATTTCATACCTTGCGCCTCGAGGTATCTGATTATTTTTTGTTAATAAAAATAATATTTAGATCTCGCCGTGTGGTGTTGTTTTAACAACATGCCGGGACTGCGGTTATCATAGTTCTTTTTATAAATGTCCCCGTGCCAAGAGCAAAAGTGAGACAGAAGCAGGGGAATGGTGGAGGGGATAGAAGGAGATTAAGTCTTTGTCCACCTGTCCATCTTGCAGCTTTCTTTGGCCCGCTGTCTGCCACGCTGGAGTCTGCTGAAACTACTGTGCCCTTTGCAGCTATGCAGCAAACCCAGGTGTAAGCGAGGCGATTTTGCAAAACCGGCCTCCCTCAGGATGAGACTGTCTGTGCAGGCAGATGGGCAGGGTGACAGTAATGATGTCGGTGTGTCCTACAGGACACTAGGAATCGGGCTGTCTCTGGATGCACAGTGACCGAACAGAGACGCACGTGAGTTTGGAATGAGATCTTCCATTCTTCTTGGTCACTTCTGCCAAACGGTGAATATTCATTCTACGGGCCCAGTGAAAATCAAAGAGCTTTAATCTGTTAAACACATGATAGAAAATGGCAAGCCTGCAGCTGTACACATAACGGTGCTTACATTATGATGACTAACTCTTTGAAGAAGTTACATAGAATGTACGTAGATTCTTTACTCCCCATCTCCTCATAGGCCTTTGTTATTATTTGATTTCTTTTTTTTTTTTTTTTCAGGACCTGGACCTTGCAAGGCAGATATCACACCATGGAGCTACACCTCAGGGCAGATGACAGCCATTCTTTCTGGAGTAAGATGATATCTCTCAGTGCTATTTTAATTTTCCATCTCTCTAATGATTAGTGGATGCTGAGCATTTTTTCATATGTGTATTGTTCTTTGGTGCTTCTTCTGATGAGAAGAATCTATTTTAATAGCTTATTATATATAATATATATTGACTTAGAATTACACACACACACACACACACACACACACATATATATATATATATATATGGAACTCTAATTTTCTTCAGTTCATTGTATATTCTGGATAGTAGTTCACTGTCTCAGGACTAGCTGGCAACATTTTTGCCATTCTCTTGTCTCTTCACTCTGCTGGTTGTTTTCTTGCTTTTTCTTTTTCTTTGAGACAGGGTCTTAGTTTGTAGTTCACGCTGTCCCTGAGCTCACTATGCAGCCCAGGCCAGCCTTGAGCTCACAACAATCCTCCTGCCTCAGCCTCCTGAGTGCTGGGATGACAGGCATGAGCCGCTGTGCCCGGCACTGTGACGTGTCGTACAGATTGCTGGTGGGGATGAGTCACCATGCCCGGTATTGTTATACATGTTTACTGAGGATAGAACCTGGACCGTTGCACTTGCAAAGCAGGCACCAGAACCACTGAGCTAAATCCCCAGCCCTGTTTACTTTGCTGTGCACAAATCTTCATTCTGACACAATCTCATTTGTTGACTCATATTGCATGAAAATGGAACAGTGGACCTGAAGCAGTTTTCTAGACGATTATTTTCTCCATATCATGGGCTCTGTCGTGTCCCCTGTAAATTTTACGTATTGAAACTCTGACTCCCCAAATCCCAGAACATATCTGGTGAAAGGAACAGGAGAGGCAAAGTTGGTAACACAAACTGAGGTCTCTAGGGCTGGTGCTGATCCAACGAGCCTGGCGTCCTTAGAAGAAGAGGAGAAAAGGACACAGATACACACGGACAGACCAGCGTGGGAAGACAGGAGGAGGAAATGTCAGCTTTAACCTACAGGGAGAGATGTTTTGGGGAACCAGCCCTGCCCTCACCTGGTTTCCCACAGTGCAGACTTTAACTGCTTCTCCTTCAGCACCCAGCCTGGGGGACGTGGTGATGGTGGCCTTCGCAGAGGATGACGTTAGAAGGAAAGAGAATGGGTTTAGATTCCACTGTGCTGTTTCAGCAAACACCAACTGTGATTGGAACCATCACATGAATATGTTGATGGAGATTATCCACTGAAACCATAGCCGATTTTCTCCTGAGTAGGTCTTTCCCATTCACGGCACAGTTTGTATCCTAACGACTCTGACATCCAAATTCTTGTTACTTCCTGGTCCATTTCCATGGACAGGACCTTAAATCTACTGCTTCCATTAGTTATTGTATCCAGTGAGGGGAGAGCTGATCGACACAATATTTATCCCTCAACCTATCTGTGTAGATTAATTCCAGGAGTCCAAGGGGATCCCCAAAAGGGCTATGCTCAAGTCTCTTCCGTAAAATGGCATAATGATAATTAGAAAATATTTCCCTGTGACACTGAGATATACTTTCTTGCAGTCATGGAACTCAAATGCCCATTTTCTTGTCTGTGTTTGGCATGAGCCACATTTTGCAGCCAGAGATCTGTGAGATCCCTCTCCCTACACTACCTCATAAATAATGGTCATCATGGCTTTTTGTAACTCATCCTCTGCTTCAAAAGGTCTTGCTGCTACCGAGGGGATATTAGCTTGCTCCTTGTCCTCTTTGGAAGACGCGCAGTCTGACCCACTTCTCACGCAGCGGTCCCAGCCACTGTGATCTCCGTGTGAGCCTGTCCTGTTTGCCATGTTCATACCCAGCTTCCAATCAGCCCTGAGTCTCAGACTCGGGCATCCTTGAAGTCTGCTTGGGCCAAAGCTGTCCGGTAATCTCTTTCTTCTGTCTTCAGTCACAGGAGTGATTCGGCACCCAGCTGTCTGACATCCTGGTCCTAACCCTTTCATTACAGCCTTGTGTCAAAGTGGAGAGCCGGGGGATCGCCGGAGCTCTATGAAGTGTAGATTCCTTAGTTCTTTCAAAGAAGGATGACAAGGCCCTTCAAAATTCCAGAGAAAGTTTTCCTTCCACCCCGAGATCATGTGTATGATGTGATCTCTCAGGAAGTGTCAAGGGATTGGCATCTAAGTATTTGACAGACAAGAATAATTGTTTCCTGGAAGAAACGTATGTGGACGGCAAGATATCAGAATTGATCCTGGAGAGAAGGTAGGAGTGGACAGAGCACAGGCTCAACATGGGCACCGTGGACTGGCACGGACTCCGGAAGAGAGCCCTTCTCTTTGTACTTTGTCAGTCTGAGAAAGGCATTTAGATTCGTCTTCCTAATAAGTGAAAAATGTATTTCCACACAAAGAAGATTCAAAGTCAGGCAGTGAGTCGTGGGACAGTTCCCTCAGCTGGGAACAAAATTAAGAAATACTGTAAGCGGAGACAGCCAGGGAGACGTATCTGTATGAGATGTTACTGTGAAGCAATTCGACTGCAGTTTTGAGTCCTCACCGGGACGGCACAGTGACTTCTATGTACGGAAAAGTTATTCTGGGAAGAAGTAGCCTTTTTAATGATGACTGATAGACAGAAGGCTCTTAATTTCTGAACTCAGTCTGTACAGCACTTACCATCTTATTTGCAGAGACACAAGGATAAATAATTCAACCTTCCTGTCTTTACAAGCTCGTCACCTTGTGAAGATGAAAAGCAGTGGAATTCTTTTTGTTGTACAGGTGAAATCCATTTGAATATCATGCCTGATTCATCTCAGTTTATCCCTAACGATGATGCTCTTTCCACGGTATCGATATAGACAGTTCTTAATGAAATCAGTTAGTTATGTACTACTTGTTTCATACTAAGTCTTTGAAATTCTGTGTGTACTTTTTATGTAAGGCTAATCTCAATATGAATGCTAAATTCTTATTAAAAATTGATAGATCTAATGGTGACAGGATCTGGGCCAGCGGTCAAACGTATGTTCAGGAGATCTGAGGTCGTGGGTTCAACTCAAAGAATTCAGGAAAAAAATAGATTAAAAGGAGATCATGATGATTAGTTTTCTTTGTCCATTTCCAGAATGATTTTAACTCCTTCTAAAACTGATAGAATTATCCTTGAAAAGAAGTATATGAACCTACCAATGATATGAAGCAGATGATTAGTATCTTTCTCTCTTTGAATCTCTATAACTTCTTAATGTCAACAATTTTTACATTCCTGTCTTACAACACTCTGTAACACATAAAACATTGCAAAGTTAAGCCATTGAAAGACACACAGGGGTCACATGACAGACTTATGAGTTTGCTTAATTGAGGGGGGATTTACTGTGAATGATCATTACCTTATAAGACTCCTGTGAATACTAACTAGGGTAACAGTTTTACAGAGCATGGCACATGGCTTTAATATCAGATGATTCCCTCTTCTCTTTGGTGCAGATCACCTAGAATCCATGCTAGGAGGAACTCAGTGAAGCTACTAATTAAACCCTTCATTTGCTTTCGTTGGCGCTAATAAAGATATACTTGACCATCCACTGCGACGAGAAAACACATAAAAATGGAGCAACCGTTCTGCTGTCTTGATATCTTGATGGCGTTCAACATCTATCATCAAGACGACATATCGGTGCCTTTGAAATAGTCAGGTCAAAAAGAATAGGGACATCAACGCACGCCTGCTCCTCCCAACAGACCTTCTCACGGATGTGAGACTGTGCACAGTGTGAGTGAAAACATCGAATCCTTTTCTCCCATCTCCCCTAGACAGAGAGGGTGAATTAAAAGGTAGCACTAATCTGTCATGTTATATTTTAAAATATACTAGTTCGAAATCAGGAGTGTAGGCGCCACTGGGATCTCCACTGTAAACTGGTTCGGAGATGTGAGCCAGGTCATCCCACCAGGTCAGGCTGCGATTTCTGCTCTTTTTAAATAAGGAGGGGCTCAGAAAACATGATCCTTCCTGGTCCCTGTCCTCTGAGGGTGGGGTGTGGATCCTTTAAGAGTCCTCTCACTGCGTGGGAGAACTTAGAATGTGGTTTCTCCCTTGGATACTGGTTTTCATGCATTTCCGCTGAGGTTCTGCCGTGTAAGAGTGAAGTCACACACGGCAGTACAGACCCTCCCCCTCATGAGGAGACCTCCTTGACATTACTCAAACTGCCTCCCAAAAGTGTTACGTCTTCCTATCATCCCATGGAAGGTCAAAGATGCAGGTGAGCAATTGAGAGGGGAACACATCATTCCATTCACAGCCATGTGGTTGCCATTACTTATAATCAGCGTTGCACATGTGCAGATACTTCCTCATCTTAATCGTAGTCCCGTGATTCTCTGCCCCACCCTCTTTTGCTTGCACACACTCTGAATTGTATGAGGCTAGAGAAATATCTACTGTGGTTTATCCAGAACGCGGTTCTTCACTAAATGGCTGTGAAAAGAAAACAGAGGTCTGTGTTTCCTGGAACGGAGACCAGGTCTGCAAGACGTTGATTCTGGGAATTTGAACCTGACGGAGATGTGCATTTTAGCTGCACAGTCCTCCCCTTTTCCTGATCCTCGCACCCTCTTTGTCTTGGTTCTTTTCTTCCCCCGTCCTTTTTGGTCTTCTTCCTCTTCTGCATCGTCTTTCTTTCTCTCCCGTTTGGAATAACTCGGGATTCTTATTCCCAGTTAACTCAGAAAATCATGACACGGGGGAATTCGTGAAGAAAGCCAGAGTGCAGTTGCTACCATTCCCCAGAAGACTTTTGTGCTTAACTCCCACTGCTGTCCTCCATACTGGCCCATCTTCGTAGCGCCCCCATAAATCAGGCTCAAAGGAGACTGAAACGTGAAGAATGGGGACGTCGGCTCTGTGACTTCCGTCCTCGTCCTGAAAGAGCAGCGCACTTCCAAGTAGAGAGCGATAAGCATGAGAATAGCCAGTCCGACGCTGCTGTAAGCCTTTCACGGGGAATCAGACAGCACATTAGTGATAACTGTTTATCAGAACAAACTATCCTCCTTCTAGAGGACACAGAAGGAAGTACTGAAATGTTTTCTCTCTGCTCTTAGGAGAGCAAAACTTCGTGTTTAAGGCTGAAACTCCTGAGTCAATCTACCTCCTTTACCTCTTCTTTGAAAGAAAAATAGAAAAATCAACAAACAAAAAAGCAGGATGAAGGAGAAAACCATTGAGAGATAATGAAAGAAATTTTTAGGTCTTGAAAGTTCACAGGAAAAAAGTGAAAATTGAGATACATTATGATTTTGTTTTTTGTGTTTTTTTTAAATGCATAAAAAGAAGGGCTGGGGATTTAGCTCCACAGTTCCAGTGTCTGCCATGCAAGTGTGAGATCTGGAGTTTGATCCCCAAAAACCACATACAACAATGCTAGGCGTGATGACTCACACCCACCAGCGATCAGTGCCACACACCACAGTGCCGAACGTGGTGGCTCACCCCTGTAACCCCAGCACTCGGGAGGCAGAGGCAGAAGGGTTGCTGTCAGTTTGAGGCTGAACTCAGGGCCAGCCTGAACTATAAAAACGGTACTCTGTCTCAAAAAAATAAAAACTAAAATAAAATGGAGGAAGTCTTTGGAATATTCCATCTCGTATGACACATATGTAAAATTTTCACGAAAGGGGGGGTGGTAGGGTGGGTGGGGCTATGGGAAAAAATGAGAATTAAGTTGTGTCTTATACTGGTACAAATCCCCATTATGGAGTGCAATCATGATGTGTATATTTAATGTACCAATAAAGATAATTAAAAAAAATAAAAAAATAAAATAAAATAAAATAAGGTGAAAGGGGACAATGTTGAGATTGTAACAAAAAAGTAAGGAAACAAATTTTATATATATGGGGGGGTGGTAGGGTGGGTGGGGCTATGGGAAAAAATGAGAATTAAGTTGTGTCTTATACTGGTACAAATCCCCATTATGGAGTGCAATCATGATGTGTATATTTAATGTACCAATAAAGATAATT